>JAHWFO010051976.1:1255023-1276269 GCA_023313115.1 Rhysida immarginata | reverse complement strand
ATAGAAAAACAAAAGAATACATGAAGTGTAGCATTTTATTTTATTCAATACAAATACACTATAGCATATATGCAGTATTACATTAATTTTTTAAAAAACTGTAATGACCGTCGGCTTTCTTTCCATAACTTGCCTCCATAACTTAAATCTTTCTGTGAATTGTTGAAATGATGCTCACACTTACACGGTTACAAAAAATTCCTTGACTTTTCCTGGTTACATAACATTCTCTTACCTTTCCCGGTCGCTAGTCACCCTGTTACATGCACATTTACTTAAAGCTAAAATTAAAATAAACAAACACATGATCTTACCATATTGAAGATGGGCAATCGTCCGTCAAGTGAAGCTTTCTAATCTAATTGCCACACAAATTGGATCCCGACTGAGTAGCATGCAGAGATTTCCGGGTTTATATATGCTACACTGACCAGACAATGAAATGTGAACTGGGCTTAGTTAGCCCATTGGCCCAGTTGCAACTTTTGCATGGGCTGTACTGACCAATCAGAGCAAGACATTCGAACGATGTAGGTTGTAACGAAGTGATAATTTAAGCAAGGGAACGTTAATGTGAGGTGTATGTTAAAATGAAGTACGTTATTCTGAAACTTTTTAGCATTAAAATACCTACGTTTGGGACGGGGATTTTAAATTTGTACGTTATTCTGAAATGTATGTTAATGTGAGGTACGTTGTAATGGGATTTTATTGTATTATTTATTTATTTATTTTATTTATTTAAAGAAGGTTAATAATTGTTACAACAAAGCCCAACAAAGATCTGTATAGTCCAAAGAACCGACAAATTATCAATGCGGGCTCAAAAACAAAATACAAAACAGGAATCAAATTGGGTTAATAAGCATAGGAAATATCAAAAGTAGGGTTAGTTTAAAATAAAGTTAAGATGGATCAGCAGGGGCACAACATTGCCCAAATATTTATAGTTTATACAGCTCAGTATTAGACTACAGTAAACACTAAACAAACTTGTATACAACACATCTAAGTAAATTTATAAATACATGTTAATATACTTTACGTGTTATGAACTGAATTTTACCAGGCAAATTGACATACTACTTTTATTATCTTTTAATTAAGTGTGCTCACATTAGCATCATAATTGCTTCAAGTTAATTGTAATATGCAAAATGGCATCAGCTAAAGGCATGTAAACATTTAGCGAGTCAAGCATGATGCGAGACAGATCCTTCCCTGCAGCAAGCATCTGTGGACACTACAAAGAGACTGCAATCCACGGGGAAAGGCAACTGCGCTACGAGCATTAAGGTCATGCAAAAGGGGTAAGCTTTGTAACTTTGCCTCAGTGTCATGCAAAAGGGGTAAGCTTTGTAACAATGAGCAAGCCACAAATCCATCCCAAAAGGCAGTAAAAGCCTCTCTGAGTTTTTTGGAAAAACTACAAGAATTGGATCAAGGTGAGCGTGAGCCAAGCTACTCAAAGGAGACTTGCCAAAGTCATAATGGTGAACAATTCTGATTGAGACTCAGCTCTTAACTCTGCTTACCAGATGTTTATGCATTTTAAGATGAGCTTCTAAATGAGAAGACTTGTTTGGCTATCCATAAAATATTTTAAGATTATTAGGAAAGACAGTGCAAACCCTTATAATTTTCATGTGATCTGAGAATTATTTAGCAGAGGGCTTTGTGTCATCTTGTCCAATCTCATCCAGCAAAGTGTCATCTGAAATGAATAATATTTCATCATCAATAACGTAATCAGTTAAAGCCAAGAAATTGTGGACAAAATCGCTAGGATACAAACAATATTCCAAATATTCTGTGTGGGCTGTGCTTTCTTCAAAAATAGTTTGTATCTTAAATCTTTCACAATGTTTAAAAAGTGCACAAGGAAACCAGAAAAACATATTAGAAGCCTAAAGGAATTATGTTGATCCATAATACTGATGTGAGATATGTCAAATAATCTTCTAAAAGAAAACATAAACAGCTGTATTTCAATTGGACATTATAATAAACATAGAAATTAGTAAAGAAACTCCAACTCTTGAGCCTTTTCCCAACTTATTTAGAATATTATTCCACACATAAAAAAAGATAGTACTGGCTTGTGAACAAGGAACCATGCTTTAACCTATGCCCAAAGGGTATGTTGATAGCAGTATTGCTTCTATGTCTATGATAGCTTACTGGTTAAGCACCAGAAAAGGTAATTTAGACGTCTCTGGTTCGAGTTCCAGGTCATGGAATTTTCTTTAGTATTTTTTAGAATTATTTATTAACATCCAAGAGGTATAGGTATAGTATATAGAAAATTCTCTTGGTCCTTTTTTTTCTCATTTCATCCTATTTTTCCACTGACTGAATTTTTGGACAACACTTCTAAGATGCTTAAAAATTAATTTCACTTATTTTAGGATTTTATTATCAAATTTTAAAATAGGTTGATTATTTATTTCTTAATACTATTTTGTTCCTTTCTTATATTTAGCTGCACCCTGTGTTGATTGGGCCATTCTACCTCCAGCCAATGGAAACATTACTTGTTTACCTTCCAGAACTGGATTTGAATGCCAAGCTACGTGTAATCCTCTGTATAAATTTGTTGATGGAGAAGATTTTAAATCAATCTCTTGTGAAGAGAAAGGGCCATGGATCCCTAATCAAATTGTTCCTGATTGCATACCGAAAGGTTAATATGTTTTTATAGTATGTTTTGATTGTATGATCATTTTTCAATTGCCAGTAATAGTAATTAAAAATTCCAGCAAGTACTGTTTAAAAGCAAATCTATTACAATTTTTATTGATCAATTTCTATCTGATTTTGTTTTTGCAGAAAATCATCTTGCTGCATTTGATGTAATTCCTCATGTAAGGTATCGAGCAAATGGAGTCGTTGAAGCAGTTTGTTTGAATGAATATATAGCATACGTTGCTAATTTCTTTGAACATCTCAATTCTGTTTTAACCCAACGCTGCAGTGCTATTAATATCAACATCAGCGTTAGCTTCTTTAATGTATCTGCAAATATTATTAGCAGCAATGAAGTAAGTCAATCCTTTTTCATACTGTGATATCTTGATAAATTAATGTCAAGGGTTTTATACTATACTAAGGGTGAAAGAAGAGGCACGTGCAGGGGCGCTGACATTATAACCACGTGCGAAGGGGCAGATGAACAAGTTGCAACTCTTTGTGATTGACGAATGCCACAATACAAATAAAAATAAAATATCAAGAAATTGAAATGGTTCCAGAAAAGAGAAAAGGAAAAAAAAAAAAAAAAAAAAAAATTTTTAATTTCCACAAAAAATAAATTTTAAAAAAAAAAAAAAAAAAAAACAGTTGAATTTCAGCTATAATTCATTGTTAAGATTGAATACATGTAAACCCTGCATAAATAATCTTGATCTATTTTGATATAATTAGGCCAATTTTATTTTAAACCCCTTACAGAAAGATGTAAACTTAAGTAGGAAATTATCAAGAATGCATAGTAAAAGACAGGCATTTGGCATTCATTCTCCTCGATCCCTGTTGTACAGAGTGATTCATAAGCCCCTCTGGAGTTTTGGAAGACGATAAAACAGTAACCATGATAGGCACCATGGCATCCTTGTAGATTGGGCCACCAGAGGGCAGTCATAATGAAAACATGGCATGGTTCTCAAAACAACTCTCCCCTTCTTCTGTGGCCTCCACAGTTACCTGACCTCCTCCACGGGCTAAGTCAAAGATCATGTATTCATGCCCCTTTACCGTGCGATTTAGCCCAGTTGTGAGAGAGGGTCACTCATACAATCATTGTCATCAACCATCAGATGTTGGACGTGGCAGGAACTTGAATATAGGATTGATGTCTACCCGTGTCACCAAGGGTGCATATTTCCATATGAGAGATTCTCTATCCATTGATATGAGCATTTCCACTATGTCCATCATTGTTTGCCATTCTATTGACTTCTGGATCACCAGATCTTATGATAGGCAATGCACAAATCTGTACCAAGTTAATTCGAAAATCCAGTTATAATTCATACAAATGAGGAAAAAGTAATACTACACAAGTATAAAAATCAAACTGCATTTCTCTATTTTTGCATTGTAATACACATATGTAAACCATGATGAAAAGCTACAATGTATACAATATTTAGAAACTACGTTTATATTTATGCACCTCGTATAGACAAAGGCTGAAGCATGTACGTGCTTGTTACAGAGTCTACAAACTTTAAATTTGCTAGGTAGTCGATTACCATAAAACCTTGAATAAAGGCCAGGTATTCAAATAAACACTGGTCTCGATTAAAGGCCGGATGGTGTTTTAAAAATAGACTAAACGCTGAGTCTGATTGTTTTTCAGGTTAATCATATAAATTCTGACGTAATCGTATAAATTCCGGCATTTTTTGTTCCCATTTCTTGGGAATATCTCTTAACGCCAGGTCTTAAATAAACGCCGGGTCTCGATTAATCGCCAGGGGGGGGAGGACCATTGTGAGAAATAGATGCCCGGGCCTCTATTCAAGGTTTTATGGTAATCTGAAAATGCGATGGATCTGAACAGGCCTTGGTTCAGATTGAAGGGGAAAATACTGCACTTGGATTTTAAAGTTTATCTGAGTATCACTGCAGAGCAGCTCTACCTATGCATGTGCATGGTGTTTTCTGAGAGCTTCCAACAAGATAATGATGTTTTTCTAGTAGACCCAGAGGATAACACAGTATTCTAATGTATGCGAGAGTGGCAATGTCCCCAAAAAATTTTAACATTTTTGGGATTGGAAAACATTCAGAGCAGAAATCATCCTTGAACGAATGATTGACAGATGCCAACAACTCTCGTTAATTATAGATAACATATTGAACAATGCAATCACTTTAAACAATCAGTATTGATTTCAAGGCTATTTTGAAAAACAAGAACAGACAGATGCATTATTACAAAGATATTCATAATAAATTTCTATTTCAGTGTATTTTATTGTCAGTCTCTGACTCTGTATAGTTTATATGATGATTATTGTTATTACAAACCATCTTTTTTAATTATTTCAGGTAATAATAAATTATGTCCTAAGAATTGATCCTTCAATTAGACAAAACCAAGTGTATGATTTGTGCGGCAGCACTTTGGGTTTTATTTTTGACTTAACTTACCCTGCAACAACAGTCATAATAGAACCAATTTTAAATATCAGTGCCCAACACATTGGCAGCCAGTGTCCTGGTTTACAAGCAAAATCAACAAATATTTCACGAGGTTTCACTTGCGAACCTGGAGAAATATTACATTCAGCCAGTGCAGTACCTGAATGCTGTATGTTTTTTACAATGACATCAATTTTTTTTTTTTTTTTTATTGCTTATTTTGATTAACTCATAAGGCAATCTGTTTTCTTGTTTAAGTGATGTGTCCGGCAGGAACATTTTCATCTCCAGATCAAAAACAATGTAATACCTGTCCCAGAGGATACTATCAAGATCAAACAAGGCAGCCATCATGCAAGCGTTGTCCTCTTAACACTTTTACAAAATTTGAAGGAAGCAAAAGCATAGAAGAGTGCATACGTAATGGATTTTTTTTTTTTGTATCAAATTAGTAGTGGATATTTAAAAGTTTCTGGAATTTCATTAAAAAATTAAACTTACAGCTTAATTACTGTTACTCTCTTCAAAATATTATATTGATTTGTTGAGCAGATATGGTACCTACCCCTTTGCAGTAAATTGTAAATTGTTTTTTATTATAGAGATTAATAATTTTCACCAAGAAGCAATGGAAACAGAGTACAGCGTGATTTGATACAGAGTTTTGAAGCAGGAACTTCTCTTGTGTGTACAAATTTTACAATGTTTGTACAGTTGATGCTATTTATAACGACCTCCAAGAGACCGTAAAAAATTCTGTCATTATATCCGATTGTCGTTATAACCAATATTGCTCTTCATCTGGCTTTTATACTTCTTACAAATGTAAATATCTAATTATTTGACTTTAAACTGTCGGATTCGAAGGCATAATTAATTTCCTCGTGATCCTTCCAAATTTTTTGACACAGAAGGGTGAGATATATTTTCTTCTCTGCACATGTCACGATTGTTGACACCAGACTACAGCTATCTAGGATAATAGAAGACAGCTTCCAAATAATGTTAGCTCTTTTTTCCCCCAGAGATGAGGATTTACTTTTAGGAGCCATTCTTGTTAATACAAGCATGGCAGCTATAAGAGTACAGCTTATTTGGCCTGAAAGCTGTATCAGTTTTCTAACTCAAAAAAATTTTTTTCTGCTAAAACAGAGCTAAACGTCTGCTAAGTTGGCAACACTGAAACTGACTGACTGATGAAAGGAATTGGGGGCAGAGCACATGGACTTGAGAATTAACTTTCAAAATCGCATGTCCAGGAAGATGTTTCTCATGGATACCTGCACCTCTGCCATCACCTGGCACCATTACTGGAAACGTCATTATAGCCGATAGGATATCCCCATTTCATTTGAAAAGTTTGTTGCTCTATATGGTTCCGTCGTTATAGGTGCGACACTATTACCAATTTTTTTTTGTTGTCATTTAGATAGGAAACCAAACTTAAGAGAAAAATCGGGTCGTTATATCTGGTTGGTTGCTATAACCAATGTTGTTATAAACAATTTCAAGTGTATTTTATTCATTGAAGTTGTATTACTCTCAACAACTGAAGTGGATAAAAAATATCACATAATGGTCACAATACAGGGTTATTCAACATCATGGGCTCAATTGAATCATCTTTATTTCTTGAAATATAAATTTTTTGGACGATCAATTGCATGTTTCAGGTCAGCCACCATAATAATCACAAGTGGACTCACACAAAAAAATAGACCACTGAAACAGTAACACTTCATAAAACAAGTGGAGTGCTTTATGCATTGTATTCTAGAGCCAACTAAAAATAGAACAACAAAGTGTAAGAGATCAGTAGATCAATATATCAATATGTAGCATGACTATTCTGGAGGCTTTTGAGTATCCCTATTTATATCCTACTATTTACTTAAATTATAGTAAATTAATGAAGCAGCAATAATAATTCCTTTAGATAGCATCAAAATAAACACACTGACTAGTAACCATTTTCTTTTAGCTGTATGTGGATGGGGCACATTCTCTCCTACCGGTTTAATTCCTTGTCTCCAATGCCCTCCTAGCATGTATGCAGGAAATCCGTTGGTAGATGGTTTTAAAGAATGCCATGTGTGCCCTCCTAATACTTTTACAATTCAACCAGGAGCGTCTCTCATATCTGAATGTCGAGGTAAATATTTTATAACGTAGATATAAAATTATAATATCAGTATATGAGTGTGTATACCTTTTTTTTTTTTAATTTTACTCTTAGCTCGCTGTCCTCCAGGAACATACTCAGGAACATCATTAGAACCTTGTACTCCGTGCCCACAAAATTTTTATCAACCAGAAGAAGGCCAGACTTTCTGCTTGGAATGCCCAACCAATACTCAGACTCAACAGATAGGAAGCACTCGGCAAGCCCAATGTGAACTAGGTGAACAATCTGCAATGAAATAATAACAATTTACATTTAATCTCTGTTATTATTATTATTAATCTTCGAACACAATGCATTCAAAAAGTTCTGAGACTGATTTTTATAAAAGCAAACTGGTGGTGTCATCGCTAGGGAACTATAGAATTATTTAGAACATAGTCTTATAGACAGCCTGCAGTTATATATAGTGTTTCAAGTATTACACAGTTAGTAATGATGATTGAAAGTTCTTGTCTTTGTTTTTGCTATAACAATTTTTACAATGGAACAAAGAGGGGCCGTCATTTTAAATGTGGCAAAACAGCTATGCAAACTTTCCAAAAATCAAATGGAAATGATTATCTGTGCCATAGCAAGGTGTTCGAATGATATTCATGTTTTGAAAGTGTAGGCAAGAGACAATCTGCAAAGTACAATAATTCTTTTTAATCATCGCATAGCAAAAAGAACGTGCAAGGGAAGACAACAAAGGTAACAATGTAGAAAAATCTAACAAAGCTCTCATGCATAGCTTCACAGTGTCATCTATAAAAATCCCACATCAACACTCCCCTTTAATTCAGAATGTCAATGTAGAATTAATTAACAGAGTCCAAGAGACTAATTAATTGCCTTTCATGAGCTGATCTTGAAAGTGGTTTGGTAAAAATATCCGCCACCATATCTTGTGTTTGAATATATTGCAAATTAATATCACCCCATTGGATCTTGTCTCTGATGTGATGATGTCGAACATCAATGTGCTTTGTTCGAGCACAGCACTTATCACTCTCAGCACACTGTGTTGTAGATTTATTATCACAATAAACTACACATGGTTTTGATGTTCTCTGCAGTTTAGTTCATGAAGATCATGCAACCATGCACATTTTTAAGTTGCTGAACTTAATATATATATTCAGCTTTGGTAGAACTGAGAACTCCAGAGAACTGCTGTTTAGACATCCAAGTTATCACTCCTCCAGACAGCGTGAATGTATATCCAGAAATTGATCTACGAGTGCCCAAATAATTTGCCCAGTCAGCGTCAGAGTATGCAAGAAAATATGGTTCTGTTGCTTCATACTTGAACTTCAGCAAAAGAGTTGCTTTTATGTATCGTAGGACACGTTTTAGTGCTTTCCAGTGAGCTTTACCAGGGTTATTATTGAACTTGCTCAGCAGACTAACGGAAAAAGCAATATCAGCTGCAAATATGAGTGACCCAATTGCTTCTGTATAAGGAATTTGAGATATTTCCTTTTTTTCTATTTCATTCTGCGGTTCTTGCTGCTTGGACAAAACTAGACCTGGTTCCAACGGAGTAGATACACCATGACACTCAGACATGCCAAAATGGTCAAGAACAACGTTCAGATAGGCTTTCTGATCAATCAGGACTTTTTTGTTAATTTGGTCACGGGTGATTCTCATTCCTAAGCAATGCTTTACTTCACTGAAATCTTTCATTTTAAACTTTTGCCCAAATTGACCTTTTAACTTGTCAATACCAGCTTTATCATCACCAAAAATCAAAAGATCATCAACAAAGCTCTCATGCATAGCATCACCGTGTCATCTATAAAAATCCCATATCAACAAAAAGTGGGTGTAAATCTCTGGAAGATGATCAAGAGAGAGGCATTCCACCGCAGCATTAGAAATGAAAATAATGAAGTTGTGCATTCATTATTAGCCAAAAGAGTATCAATATGTTAGTCAAAGAGACAAGTGAGTTGGATGAATGGTTCCTTCTGTACGAAAAATGTTCAATGTTTATCTGTTAGTTTTGGTGAAAAAAAAAGTGTCAGTCCTGATAAACATGCCAATTTCATGCGCTTCCCCAAGCTTAAAAAGGAATGCAACAGCTGTTCTGAATGGGATTTCCTCAGTGATTTTCAAGGAGTCATTGAGAGTGTGTGAAAAGGGAAGAAATATATGTAGAAAATTAATTCAATAAAATTCTTTATTCTCATTTTTTTTTTATGTAGTCCCAGAAGTTTTGGAATGCACTATGTATAGTTAAATATATTTAAACATTATAAATCTTAAATATATCCTATAAAGCTAACATTTTTTCTTCTCTTTATTATTTAATTAGTGAAATGTTCACAGATGGAATGCCAAAATGGTGGATTGTGCTTGGCTATGAATCACCAAGCCCAGTGTTTCTGTCCTGCTGGATTTTCTGGAAAATTTTGTGAAAATGATATCAATGAATGCGAAAGCCAACCTTGCTTCAATGGTGGAGAATGCATTGATAGACCTCAAAATTACATATGCAATTGTCCACCTGGTAAAGATTTCAGCACGCAGATAAAATTAAGATGGAATAGGTTTTAATAAAATAATCAATAAAAACAATTTTCTTTTTTTTAAAGGCTATTCTGGTTTACAATGTCAAAATGAAGATTCTCACTGCCGTCCAAACAGCTGCCCTTTAAATGCAATGTGTCAGAATTTGCCTGGGGCAGGAAATACACACTGTTTATGTCGCTCAGGTTTTACCGGACCAAAGTAATTTTAAAAAACTTTTAATTCAATATTTCTAATTTTCTTTTCTATACCATGTCTACTTAACTCAAGTCACACATTAATGTTATTATTTATTTCTAATACCAGTTGCAATACAACTGTGAATCCTTGTTCTTTGGAAAATAATCCTTGTGAACATGAAGGCATTTGTCTTCCACTCCTTCAAGGACGATATCGATGCGAATGCCCTCCAGGATGGAGCGGACGAACATGCAACATTAATATCGGTAATAACCCAAAGACATCAAGTGAAATGTATCTCTAAATATGTTCTCAGAAAAGCTTCAGTATTATTTTATTTCATATTTTTGTGTGTATTTAGATGACTGTGCCGAACAGCCATGTGCATTAGGATCCAAGTGCACTGATCTTGTCAATGATTTTTCATGTGAATGTCCACCTGGATTCACTGGGAAAAGATGCCAAGATAAAATTGAACTCTGTCACTCAAAACCATGTAACAATGGCATTTGTGTAGATAATTTATTTTCATACACTTGCATTTGTAACATGGGTTGGACTGGTAATCAACAAAAAATTCTGATTCATCATTTATATAATAATGGTTATTTCAAGCTATTTCTTTTTTGTTTTTTTTTTTAATTTGCTATCCTTTATTTTCTTTAAGGCGAGAAATGTGACACTCCTATTGATGACTGTATGAGCAACCCATGCATGAATGGCACCTGTGTCGATTCTGTGAACAACTTTCGTTGTCAATGCGATCCAGGCCTGACAGGTGCACTGTGTCAGCATCCAATTGACTATTGCTTTTCTAAGCCATGCCAAAATGGTGGAACTTGTGAAAATAGGTTGGATGGATTTGTTTGTACTTGTAAACCAGGCTATTTAGGTAAATAAGAAATGTAATTAAGTTTTTAATAATTTTACCATAATTATTCTACTATAATCCACTTCTTGTATAATGCTATTCCACTTTTAGAGCCCAAAAAAAGTAAAAATGCTATTCTCTTGTATAATGCGATCCTCATTTTTGACTTGTCGCGAGAAAAATATGCAAAAATATACAGAAAAACCTCTTTATTTTTTACATTTTAAATATGCATAATCTGGAACTTTACAAATCAAAAGTGTATTAATGTTCCATATAATGTACTGTGCAGTGTATATACTGTAAAGTTAAAGTATTGTGATATACTGTATATTATATGCTAATTTCGTTTGGAGTTCATTAGGCCGAAGTTCGTTTGAACCCCTCCTCCCCAGCCCGCTGTCAGTCATTGCAAGATTATTATTATCCTCTTGTATAATACAGTCCCATAAATTTAGTACTTTTTAGGCCAAAATTTTTCGCATAATAGTAGAATAATTATGGTAATTTATAGTAGAACCCCATTTTAACATTTTCTTGTAGGACTAGCAGAAAAAAAAATTAATAAGTGGGAAAACATTAAAAGGAGATCACTTTGAAAATCAAAAGAAAACATATGTATGTAAAAAAAAAAAAAATTAAAAATATGTAAATATTGTAGCTATACATAAAACAAATTTAGTTAATTTAAAAAATCATTAACGTTGCCTAAAAGAAGGTGCATTTCTCTCTTCAACTTCTGCAGCTTCACTTTCAGTATCTGAGGATGACTCAAACAAATCAAATATTTCAGAACTGCATCACAATTAGCCTTTTTCATAACGTCATAAGATGGTGTCCCTGTGATGCAATGCTGATGTTTTAATTGTTTCTAAATCTGTTTAACAAATTCATTAGAAAAAAAAAAACAATGTACTTACCCTGGGCGACAGCACGGGTTAATGCTTGATTTCCTACATTGGATTCCATCTTGGGATGGAATAACTATTTTGGTCTTGGTTAGCTACTGAGCAGCCGCCTTGGTCTTATCTAGCGAGCTATGGAATGGCCATCTTGGTCTTAACTAGCTGGCTATGGAATAGCCATTTTGGTTTTATCAACTAAAGGGCTAATTACTCGCAGTAAACTCTTCAAAATAGAAATCAAAATCATCAAAATTTTCAATATGCAATGAGTTGAACTCTTGAAGAGAAGCTTCCTCCAATCTTTGAGAGAAATCCACATTTCTTTAAATAATAAGCTATGCAATTTTTTTGCTACATTTGTTTCATTATTCATCTGCTATTACATGACCCACTCTGCCCCTAACATATCCCGTGCATGATTTCACATGTATGTGAAAGAAATAATTTTCAATACGTTTTGAGAAAATCTGAAAATTTTGATTCACAAAAAAATGTCAAAAGTTGGAAAAATACTGAACGTAGTAAATAGGTATTAATAGAATGAAGAAATATTGGGTCCAATGGGGAATGTTAAACCAGAGTTCTACTGATATTGCAGTATTAAATAAAGATGTTTTCCATTTTCTTGTTATTATAAATGTTATATTTTTATAGGATTGCATTGTGAAGCAGCAACCAACGATTGTGCAAGTAATCCTTGCAGTGCTGATGGCACGGAGCAGTGTCTCGACTTAGACAATAAATTTCAATGTAGATGCCGTAAAGGATTTGTTGACGAGTTGTGTGAAACTAATATAGATGATTGCAGTTCTAATCCATGCATGAATGGTGCAGAATGTATAGATGGTATCAATGCTTACACATGCATTTGTCCCAATGGATGGACAGGATCACGATGTGAAACTGATGTAATTTATTGTGAAGCTAACCCCTGCCAAAATAACGCAGCATGCATCGATCTCTTTCAAGATTATTTTTGCGCGTAAGTATATTTTTAATTTTACTTTTGGCTTTTTCCTTCCTTATGCGTTATTAATTTTTACTCATTAATTAAAAACTTTGCAGATGTCCTTCTGGAACAGATGGAAAAAGATGCGAAATAACCCCACAAAGATGTATTGGTGATCCTTGCTTAAATGGTGGCCAATGTCACGACTATGGTAGTGGACTTAACTGCACATGCCCACATGAATATACAGGAATTGGATGTCAGTATGATTTTGATGCATGTGTAGCAGGTCTTTGTCAAAATGGTGCAACATGCTTAGAAATGGGCTCAGACTACAAATGCCTCTGTCCTCCAGGTAAAAGACCAGAAGAGGTCTATTTAATCAATTTTCTCCTTCTCTCAATGTGATTAAAAATTATTATTTTTATTTTAATTATTCGTTTTTGTTAAATCAAATAATAAAATAACAAATAAATTTATCTTTCAAGGGTTTACTGGCAAAAACTGTGAACATGATATTCAAGATTGTCTTCCAAATTCTTGTCCACCAACTGCTACTTGTGTTGACTTAAGTAATCAATTCATATGTCAGTGTCCACATAATTTCACAGGAGAAGACTGTCGAAAAGGTATTAGCATCTTATTGGTTATTCCAATTAAACTTATCATCAAATATGAGGTCTCTTCAAAAACTTCTAGAACATTTGAGCAAGATCTCTTCAAAAAATTTTATGGACATCTGGGCAGGTGCATTGTCTTTACATGAATCTAACGAATAACCTCCCATTGTTGGATTGTTGATATATAGCTTAATTTATGGTATCGTATGTTTATATAAGGTGATCTCTCATTGTTATGTAATTGTTTAATTTTCACGATGAGTGAATTGCATGAACAACATTATACAGTGAAATTCTGCATTAAACTGGGGGAAACATTTACAGAAACCCATCAGGTGCTTCACCAAGCCTACAGTAATGAATACATAGGCTGCACCTGGTGTTCAGTAGATTCAGCCGAGCTGAGGAGGATGAAACTTTCTTGTCAAGCATCTTTTGGGTGATGAGAAATGGGTCTACAGTAGTGATGTCAAGATCCGGATAATTCAAGATCCGGATATCCGGATCTTTTTTTCGGACCTAGGTCCGAGATCTGGATTTTGGATCCGAAATTTGAGATCCGGATCCAACGGACATCACTAGTCTACAGTCATGACAATGAAGACAAAGTTCATTCTCTCAGTGGGTTGGTGAAAATTTGCATCAGCCAAAAAAATATGCCAGATTCACTCTAAAACATAAGTCATGCTGAATGTATTTTTGATGCCATTGGCATTGTCCATCATGAATTCCTCCTCCTGTCTGGCCAGGATAGTGAACCAGTTACTACCTCCAATTTCTGAAACACCTCAGAAAATGTGAAAACGAAAAGACTAGGATTTTGACAGGATCAGAACTGGTTTTTCCATCATGACTAGGCACCAGCTTACTTAGCATTGCCAATGTTTAGCCAATATGGAATGATTACTTCCTTGTTCCCTGTATTCCCTTGATCTGGTTCCAGCCGACTTTTTTCTGTTCCCCGAACTGAAGCCAATACTAAAAGGGAAGAGATTCAACACCATTGAGAAGATTAAGAAAAATTCAAAGAGGAATCTAAAGGCAATCCCAAAAGAAGCATTCCAGGACCACTGCAAAAAAGTGGAATCACCATGAGACAAGTGTATATTTTGGGGAGAAGAGTACTTTGAAGGAGATAAAGACCACTGACCTGAAAGTTCTCTGTTTAAGAACTTTTTGAACAGAGCTCATAGAAAATATTATGTGAATAATTTTTAAATTGTTTATTATTTATATTAATAGCTGTGAACATCGACTATGACATGTTCATCAATGGTCAGTCAAGTAGCGCTAGTGCATCTCTTGCTTACCCATTCGTACTAGATGCATACAATCTTACTGTAGCATTATGGGTACAATTTGTGAGTAGTGAAGAGCCAGGAACATTTTTTACCTTATATTCTGTTCAGTAAGTAGTCACAATTTTTTTTTTAAATGGCATTAAAATTAAAAATGTTCCTTATAATAAATTTATTTTTTATATTTAAGGTCGGCTTACTTACCAATAGGAAAACACGTTTTATTACGAGGTGCACATTCTGGGTTTTACGTGCATCTTATTCCAGATGAACCTAGTCTCATAATGCCTTACTTAAATACACTTCCTATTAATGATGGGCAATGGCATCACGTTGCAGTCGTCTGGGATGGATCATTGGGTGTTATAACATTAGTTGTAGATGCTGTGATTGTTGGAATCTATGAAGGTTATGGACAAGGGAAAAAACTGCCTAATTTGTAAGTTCAAATTATTATTCTTAATTGAAATGGTGTTTATAATTACACTTGCCAGCAGTATTGACTGATAAAAGAATTGGATTGACATTTCAGTGGCTATATTACACTGGGGACGGCAGAAGTGGATCAAGATGATCATTTAATGAAAACAGAAGTTGGATTTAGAGGTCATATCAGCCGAGTAAATGTATGGAATCAAGTGCTTGACACCTCTATGCAGATCCCTCTACAAGTGCGAAGCTGTAAAAATGCCCAAGAATTATTCACGGGTCAATTATTACGATGGAGTGGTTATACAATGTACATAAAAATTCTCTTCAGCTAATAATGTTTTTATTTGTTCTATTAAAAAAAAAACTTTAGTTAATTTATACTTGTTTATCAAAGGCCAAACGTCAGAGGATAGCAGTACACAAATTGAACACTGCTGTCACCTCCAAATGATGACATGACTAATCCAAAACAGCATATAATGGTTCCGTCTGTGTACACTATATCTACTTGTATCCTTGTATCCTGTCGTTATGATCGTGGCAAGACAACAACAACTATCCGAGTTTGAACGTGAGTGGGTACCCGACGCATAGAACATGCCATTTCTGAGGTTGTTCAGAAATTCAATATTCCACGATCCACAGTGTCCTTTGTTTACAGGAATACCTTCTGGAAAGCATTACCACCCACCATGGGCAACACAGTGGCTGACCATGACAATTTCCAACCATGACTACTGGCACCTGCCTAGAACCATCCATTCTAACCAACAAGCCACAGCATATGAAATCACTGCCACATTCAATGTAGATGCCTCCAAACCCAATTTCCAGCTGATCGGTACAGTGTGCTTTAACATTCATTGGTTATGATAGCAGAAGATCCACCAAAGCGCACCAGATTCCGCATCAGCTGGGCTCGTGAACATGCTACGTGGACCTTGGAAGGCTGAAAATGCATTGTGTGGTCCCATGTTTCATTATTACAGTTCCATCAGACCACAGAAGCCATGGACATAACTTGTCAACAATCCACCATGTAGATTGATGAAACCTTACTGAGAGGAGTGTTTTTTCATGGCCTGGTTTAGGATTGTTGGTCCTCCTAGATGTATTACTGAATGGTTGCAGCAATGTCGTTGACTGTTGGTGATCTTGTAACCCCTTCTTGGACTTCGTGTACCCACACAATGATGGGATCTTCCAGAAGGATAATGCTCTATGTTATCGAGCCCAAGTTGTGCAGAACTGATTTGAGAAGTGACTAGAAACTGTGTGGCCAGCTTGTTCCCCAGACATGAACCCCACTGAATATTTACGGGCCATGTCGGAGAGGTCCCTGTGCCAAGATCCATCGCCTACCAATGCTAAGGATCTGGAGGTGACAATCCAGAATCTGGTGGAGTCGATACCACGTCAAATAACTGTCTTTGTCAGGCCAGAGGGCACCCGACACTTTATTGAGCAGCTATCCCATGACTTTTAGCTTTTGACTGTATTAAGTTTGTTCTTTCAAAGAAATTTTACTCTCAGTAAACTCTAATGCTAATTTATTTTCTTTTATGATTTTACATGCAAATATATATTTTAGAATTCAAGGAACAATAGAAATTATTGCTCCAGGCACTTGTGGACAACGTCTCTGTCCAACAGGCTATTCAGAGCAGGACTGTTCTACGCTCAATAATGATAAAATGCCACCAAAAGTTGATTTTTGTCCAGATGATTTTTGGGTTGTGGCTCCAAGCGGTTCAGCTGAAGTGCATTGGCCACTGCCTCGATTTTCTGATAACATAAAAGTTATTAAAGTTGATGAAGCTAATCATTTTGCTCCAGGTCAAGTTCTATCACTTGGGACTTATCCCATTGCTTATTATGCGTTAGATGAGGCAGATAACATAGCTACTTGCAAATTTACTATTTATGTTATCAGTAAGTGAAATTGTTTCTCATTTATAACAATATATGAGAAGTTATAGCAAATATAAATGCTTTATTGACATATAAAGTAAACATAAGTTTGTAATTTTTAATAGCTGAAGCATGTCCCAAACTGCAACCTCCTGAAAAAGGAACTCAACATTGCTCGGAATGGGGACCAGGTGGAATGTATCAAACTTGCTCCATTGTATGCCAAGAAGGAATGCAATTCTCTCAGCCTATTCCAACATTTTATACATGCGGACCAGAGGGATTCTGGCGCCCAACTTCTGAACCAGGAGTTCCTCTTGTGTATCCAGCATGTGCTCGTAAGAAAATTATGTTGTTTGTGTGTTGCAACAGTGGCACATCTCAACAATTTTCAAAAATGAACTAATCCATACATAATAGTTATTCTACCTTTAAGAATACTGTATATGACAAATGTGAAGCATTTAATAAAAAATGAGCGTTAATCTACGCACTCCATTTCTTTTCTTCATCTATCTATTTCTTTTGAGATGTGCCCATTAGTGTAGCCCATGAGTAATATATGTGTATCTCAATATAACTATTTAAGTTGTCTTTCATTATTTTATTGCATATTGAAATTTCTATATGTCATTTTATGCTTCCTTTAGCTGCATCTCCTGCCCAGCGGATATTCAAGTTACAAATGAACTTCCCAACTTCAGTTCTATGTTCTGATTCAGGAAGTAAGGTAGTAAGAGACCGAGTCATCGACAGTCTTACTAAACTCAACCAAAACTGGCGGATATGCTCCAGGACCGATATTCCTACTGGTCGCTGTGACGAATTAAATGTGAACGTTCGGTGTACAAAACCCCCAAGAATGCGCCGTCAGACAGATGGAAATGACGTTTACACTGTGGAAGTTGCTTTCCCTGCAATAAAGTACGTTATATGATATTTATTTGGTCTTTAAACTTTTATAATATTCCTAGCATTCCTTTTTTTTTTCTTTTCAAGAGGCAGGGAAATTAAGTAAAATAATTTTCCTTTGAGGCGACGAGCTAGATACTCGTGGAACTTGGTTTGAATGGTCCAGTTCGCAGAATTTTTCCTTTCATTTTTCACTTTTGTTTAATCATAATTAGTGATTTCGTTTAATAATCTAATCTTGAAAGCACAGCTTCAGTACTCAACCATCAATTTATATTGACTATCTCCCTATTCGATCTTTCTCTTTTTGGCCAACTACTCACTAATAGGGCACGTAAAGCCATCGGTCCCAGCTGCTGCTACTACACGGTCCCGTCACATTAACGTGACCACCTGTCACTAGCCAGAATAACCACCTTTTGCGGCATGGACAGCTGTGAGACAGGCAGGAAGAGAGTCAATAAGGTTCTGGAAGAAACACAATCTGCATCTAGGGGTGGACATGGTCCGAAAGGACAGATGCATACTTCCAGTGATCCATGGTGCCGTCCACAATGATGAGTGCACCCAGAGAATGCCAAGATAACATTCCCCAGACCATAACGCTGCCTCTTCCGGCCTGGACCCTTGCGGCAAGTGTTGTGTCTGTTTACTGATGCCAAACGCCGTTCATGCCATCGCCCATCTGTCCAATGGAGCATAAACCGTGTTCATTGGAAAAAGCCACCTTTTGCCACTCTGTTGCTGTCCAGTTGCGGTACTGGCATGCAAATGTCAGTCTTTGTCACCAGTGAACAGCCGTCAGCATTGGTGCACAAACCAGCCGTCTGTGGCAGAGCCCCATATGCAGCAACGTTTGCTGAACTGTCGTTGAGGATACACGTTTGGTAGCCCCCTGGTTCATCTGGGAGATCAGTTGGTCCATGGTTGCACGTCTGTTGGCTTTCACGCATCTGCGTAGCTGTCGTTCACCTCTATCATCTATGGCCTGTGGTGCCCCACACCTGTCACGTCGCTGATTTTGGGTATTGCCATTCTGCCATGCACGATACACTTTCACCACGGTGGCGCGCAAACAGTTCACAAAACTAGCCGTTTCGGAAATACTGCCGCCCTTGGCTCGGAAGCCGATCATCATGCTCTTTTGGAGGTCGGATAAATCGCTACGTTTCGCCATGACTCCAACAATTGAAATGTTTTTTGCTTTCCTCTGACATCATTTCTATACCCCCCCCCCACCTCTGGTATGTACCTTCTGGATGCAACCATTTTCCAGTGATGTTGAATGTAGGAGTGGTCACATTATTGTAACTAGACTGTGTATCTTACAACAGGTGTTAAAATGCTGAAGGCAAGGGGGAACCACCGTATTAGTCTCTTCCCTAGTACAGTCCATGAGATGTCACGTAAAGAGGCATTTCCTAGGACTGACAAACCGGCAGAGTTAAGTGTCAGCTGAACAACTCATCACATCACTCACTAAGAGTGAAAGCCTGTGTTCATTTCCAAAACTCAAAATTTGTTTTTTTTTTCTGAAATCAACTTAAAAACTCATGAGTTGAAAAGATATGTTGAAATTTAAAAAAAAAAAATCCATCTGTACGAATGTGACCAATTTTGTGCAGCTAACTCCTCCGAAACAGCAAATAACAGGACCGAATAAAAATTACACTTACTTAGAGGGTACCTTAAATTGGGCCTTGGTGTATTTTTTATGTTAATTGGGTAAATCTTTTTAAATATTAACATTTTTTCTTAAAATTAAAAAATGGCTGTAGCATTCAAACCAGCAAATTAAACTCAAATTTATTTTGTAAATGACTTGTTTGGCTCTGATGAGATATTTTGGAGTTATTAACGCCGCCCCCCCCCCCTTGACGAGTGTTTTTATAAAAAAATTCATTCATACTTAGAAGGATCCTTAAACTATGCATTGACGTATTTTTCATGGAAATGGGTTAAGCCTTTTTAGAGAAATTATTTTACTTACTTACTTACTTTTCAAACCCGCTTATCCGTTAGGGTCGCGGGAGTAGCAGCCCTATGGAGGATCTCCAGCGATCACGATCTTTCGCCATCAGGCGCATGTCCTCCCTGGTAATACCCAAGCGACTCAAACCCAGATTCTCCATGTAGTCTAGCCACCTGGTTCTAGGCCGACCCCTTGGTCTCTTACCCACCGGCTTGAAAAATAACAACTGCCTAGGAAGACCAGTTTGCGGCATCCGTATCACATGGCCATACCAGCGCAACTGAGATCTCTCAATGCGGAGAAGTAGCGACTCAACACGTAAAGACTCACTTATTGTGCTGCTGTGCACTCTATCTAGTAGGGTAACACCTGCCACACCTCTCAGAAATCTCATTTCGGCCGCTTGTACCCGCTATCGCATTCTTTCGGTCATTACCTCATGACCATAGGTGAGAATGGGGACAAAGATAGATTTGAAGACGGAGAGCTTGGCTTTGTTACCCAGCTCACGTTTCGTTACCATGGATCGCCACAGTTCATGTCTGACACAACTTGCTGCACCGATCCGAGCATCCAATTATTTCTCCCGCCATCCATCACTCGTGAATGCAATCCCGAGATACTTGAATTTCTCCACCTGTCTCAATGAGGCTCCCCTAACATGGAGAGTGCACTGACCAGGCTATCTTGAAAGAACCAGAACCTCAGTTTTAGCCACACTAATCTTCATCCCAGCTTCTTCACATTTGGCTGCAAACCGGTCTAGTGCATGCTGAAGGTTCATGCGAGAAGATCCAAGGAGGACAAGGTCGTCAGCAAAGAGCAACCTCTCCACCAGGCAGTCGCCCACACAAACACGCTCATCGCCTCGGCTGCCCCTGTCTGTCCAGTCCATAAAGATAATGAACAAGAGGGGCGACAGTACGCACCCTTGGCAGAGTCCAACACCCATGATGAGCGGTCTTGACTTAATGCCATTTATCCGGACACACATCTCAGAGCTTTCGTACAGAGACATGATAGCAACCAGTAATTGCCCATCCACTCCATACTCCTGCAACACTTGCCAGAGCTTCTCCCGAGGAACTCTGTCATATGCTTTTTCGAGGTCCACAAAGCAAGGTTCACCTCTTTTGCATACTCCCAGGATTTCTCAAAGATTTGCCTTAAAGCAAACATGTGATCCGTCGTGCTTCAGCCAGGTCAGAAACCACACTGCTCCCCCGACAGTTTGGAGTCGACTATTTCCCGACTTCTCTTCATTTCATTGACCAAAACACAATAAAAATGACATGAACGGCCTCCTCTCATTGAGATGAACCTTTTTTGAAAAGAAACTGTTTAGCTGC
>JAHWFO010051976.1:1242524-1254923 GCA_023313115.1 Rhysida immarginata | reverse complement strand
GAAAAATCCACAGTCAAAAATCTAGTTGAAAGCATAATTCTAGAACACTCCGGATTTGATGTAAGAGAAGCTCTTCCAAACGTCGTTCCTGATTTATCATCTTTAGATACCAAAAGTGATTTTGCATGTCCTCCTGGCAAAGTCGTGGTTCCTCCCAATTGCGGTATAAGAGGCTAAATAAATAAGTTTCTATCAATATATTCATTATGATTCAAAAAATTATAACATAAAATTATTATTTTTCACAGTCGATTGTGCACCAGGCACATTCTACAACAGTGAAACTCGTACCTGTATGTCTTGCCCCATTGGGACATATCAAGATGATTTTTCACAAAGCTCTTGCAAACCTTGCCCGACAATTGTTGATTCACAAGGAGTAACATTTGGACGAGGAGCCCGTTCAGCCAGCAGTTGTAAACGTATGTTATTTTGTTTTTTAATTCTATTAGTAGGTTTCTTAATTGTTGCATTTATATTATCTGTTGTCTACCGTTTTAAAATGTCACTGCTTTAAAAATAATTATTGACTTTTCTTTCAGTTTTTCAATGAAAGGATATTTTCAAATTTGCAATGAATTAGGGTAATAAAACCAGATAAAAAAAATATCACGCTAAGCATTTAAAATGTACCAGCCAGAGCCCATAAATAGGAAAAGTCTATCTAACTAACTATCTTTTCTATTTCTCTTTTACCTTCTCGGTGTTGAGGATGTTATTGGAAATTTAGTCTAGCAGAGGATCAGTCTACTGAGGCTTTACTTGGTCTTCCAAACTTATTAGTAAAGGGACAAGCACAAACATCTGTGCCCTCAGCGGGATTAGAACCCATAAGTCTCTGGTTTAGAGCGTAAAGACCTGCGCCTTAGTGCTCTCGGCCAGGAAAAGTAATGAATGGAAACTACTTCTGTTGATATATAGGGAGGAAGGGAAAGTGTGAGCCTCCTCAAATAACCCAAGAATGAATACAGGTATCTGAAATCTGTCAATGCAGACTAATAAGTAATGGTAAGTGGCCGATGTGCTGGCCCATTCAGAAGGTCCTGAATATCCAAATTGCATCTTGGAAACTGTAAGACACAGGATGAAAGTTCTATTTGCAAGTGCAGATCATGAAATTCTGAGCATTTTAAAGAAAAGTTCATCATCCAAGTCTTCATTGGCTTTTATGATGATTTGGAAAGACAAAACTCCCGATCTCTGAGGCAGGTGCCTGCCCTGTCATCAGGCTTCCATCCTGACTTCCTGTAGTCTTTAAGACACTTGGAGACAGCCTTGCTGTCCTGTGTTTGCGGGGCCCAGATGGTACTCATGGTCCCTGATTCATATCCATGCCACGAAATTTTTTTCTTCAATTTTTTCCATTAATATCTTCACAACAATAACTTAAAGTATAATTATTATTTAAAATAATGAAAAATACAAACTTTTCCTCTTTGCTTAAATCTAAATGAAGTTAGATTCATCTCATTTTCTAGCTCTCCAAATTTCATTCTGTATTAACATCATACAAATATTGATTTGATCATATAATTGCTACTAGTAGGGCCAGCCTCAGAAAAAGCAAGATCTGGTGCAAAGTTGCCTGTGGGATCTTGTATAATCACACTGCTCTCTGATTGGCCCAAGAAAAAGCGAGCCTGGTAAAAAAATGCTCATGCTCAGTCTATAATTTTTTTATTTGTATTGTGGAAAATCAAGGGACAGGGCTTTGTGCAGCCTCATCGTTCACATCACCTTCAGGTAGGCTCTGGCTACTAGGCTGGGACAATCCACCCTTATCATCCTTGAGTAAGAACCAGTGGATGAAAAAAAAATTATATTGGAATACCTGTTTAAACTTTTAGAACTTTCTAAATATTCTGGTTTGTCTTAATGATGACAATTATTATCAAACTAGTAGTCTTTCCATTTTCATTTGAAGACACTGGATGCATCTGGAGAGGATACCAGCATTGCCCGATCAGTGGTATTTTTTAAAGCGCTTGTCCTTGTTTTCATTGTTTTGTGCATTGTTTAACAATGTCCAACAAAGGATAAGCGCTTTTAAAAACACCACTGATCTGGCAACACTGGAGGATACAAGTATATTTACAATAAGAATTTATAAAATTTCTAATAACATCTTCGTATTGAATTTTATTATTTCAGAACGTTGTACTGCTGGCAAATATTACAATGAAACGAATGAGATGTGCCAGTCTTGTGGAAATGGCTTTTACCAACCTGAAGAAGGGAAGTTCACGTGCTTACGTTGTGACTTTGGTTTAACCACAAGAACGCAAGAAGCTACATCCGAGTCTGAATGCAGAGGTTGAAAATATATTCTGTTAAAGTCATTCAAATGAAACCCACTTAGAAAAACATTATCTCTTCAATGCATGATACAGTAGCTGTAATACAGCACAATCAATAGCCCTTGAGTATTTTAATTAATGATAAGGATGATGGCATTCTGCACACAAAATTATATGAAAATATTACCATTTCACATATCCATTGTATTTAAAATATACCAATAAGCAGCATTTATAAAAATTTTCCTTGACCAAGAATTCCTTTTAAGTGTAGGCACTGCTTTCCCATTGGTTATTGTTATGTATATTTGCAGAACGATGGCTGCATAACAGTAGGGAAGATTTGTACATTCATCCCTATTAAATGTTTTTGTGGGAAGTGGTGTTCCAATTTTTCGCTTCTGTAAGTATCCATAGCAGGTGTTTCTTGTGTTTCTTAATTATAAGACATTCAGTGCTTTGAGATATACAGGGTGTATCAGGTTCGATGATGATAAAGTACCTGGTGTGATCCTTTGCATTATTACAAACTTAAAGTTCCTTATCGAAAATGTCGAAAACTCAAAATTTAAATTGCGTCGTTACGTCATTTATGAACTTCCCGCACCAGCACTTCATTAAATTCAAAGGGGCGATTACAATTAAATCAGCGTCAATTGTTGAGATTAAATGACGTTTTCGACAGGTTTTCAGCAAACCTCGTGTGATGTTTAGACTCTTAACATTTGATTTTTGAACATTTTGCATAAGGAATTTTAAGTTTGTAATCATGCAAAGGATCACGCTAGGTACTTTATGACCATCGAACCTGATATAGTTAATACTGGTACTGCATTTTTTGACTGGCTTTTCACTGATGTTCTGAAAACCCTTTCAAGTAGATTTCATTTGAATGCTCCTTATAGAAATGAAAATGTGTGTACATTAGCATATAAATACATACATCAAATGTTACATTCACAATATATACTGATATTGATAATTGTGGACTAATAAACAATTTGACTTTTTTATTTTTAAAAGAGGACTGTTTGTCAGGACAGCAAATTGGAACATCAGGAATGTGTGAACCCTGTCCTCGTGGAATGTATCGTACAAAAGGAAAGCAGCTAGTATGCCATCCATGTAGTGCTGACACTACCACTCTTGACATTGGATCAAAAAGTCCTGCTGATTGCATTATACGTATGTTTAGACAAATCTTTATGTAGAATTAAAATAGATTTAAATCATTACAGACAACATTCAAAGTTTATTTTTAAAGTCTCTTTTGATTTTTATTCTCTACCATTGCCAAAATCAAAATTTTAAATTCAAAAGGTACTTTACACATTTTTGTTTAAATTGTAAAAAGCCTTTCCAAAATTATTGTCTTAATAAAATTCCATAATATCAAATTTTTGTTTTAATAGCCGTTTGTCTAGCTGGTACTTACCTTGACAAATCCAGACGAGAATGCAAGTTATGCTCCAAAAACACTTACCAGAACGAATCTCAACAGATCTCTTGCATTCCTTGTCCTCCTGGCACTACAACCACTGAAATGGGAGCACAATCGAGTGATAGTTGTACAGATCCTTGTTTGATCCTTGGAGAGAAAAACGTATGTCATGACAATGAAATTTGTCTTCTGAATGGAACTACAAGTTATACATGCGAATGTAAACGGGGGTACAGAAACAATGGAACCTTATGTATAGGTAAGGCTTCGATCAAATGATTTTGCATTACTGTATATAGCTCTAGAGATTTTGCACCACTCAATCATTATTTTTATTTAGATGTGTGTGAAGACTATTGTCTCAACGAAGGTAAATGTGATACAAATCCTCGTGGGGAACCAGAATGTAAGTGCCAGGGTTATTTCCATGGTGATCGCTGTGAAGATAAATCTGATATTGCCTATATTGCGGGTGGAATAGCTGGAGCAATTGGTCTTATCATTATCATTGTCTTGCTTATATGGATGATATGTTATAGGTAATAATTTTCCAATCAAGTATTTATCTTTTTTTTTTAAATTATTAAAATAAAATACAGTGCTTCCTCTATATAACGGCACTCTACATAATGTCAACTTTATATGGACTTGTAATTATAAATTTGGCATTATGTAGAGTCCCGTTATATAAAGGGAGCACTGTAATAAAGTTTTTAATAAACAAGCATTACTTTTTATAAGATAATTCCTAAAAAAAAAAAATTTAAGTCAGATAAGAAATAATTTTTACTGAATGAACCCACTTAATAAGAATTCCAAGCAAATTAAAAAAAATACTAACAAAAAAAAACAAACCTCTTTGCCCAGAAAAGTGGCATTAGTGTGTCATTATTTAAGGCTACTAACTTATTTCCTTTGTATCCTGATGAAGGTGGGATTAAATGCCGAAATTACACCAGAACCCGTCTATAACAAAATTCACGGGGACAAAAAATTATTTCATTTTATCCCAAATTCACTATACACCATAATTCATTTATAACGAAATTCATGTGGACAAAGAAATTTTTTCGTTATTAAATGGGATATGGTATTAAAAAAACTTATTAAGCACGGATCGTTTAATAATTCTTCTCGGGCATCATTCTCTGATAACATGTATGCTCTTAGATCTATTAGACCCACTTGAGCACTCTTTAACATGGCGCTGGCTCAATTAAAGGCTCTTCATCTTCACTTCCATTTTCAGATTCTCCATTTTGTCTGCCTTGACAGAGTTTCACAATTTCATTGTCATTTAAAGAATCTGAGGTTATAAGGTTGTTGTCTACTTCTACATAATCTTTAAATGAGAACATTTCTCTTTATGCAATTCTGTTTCGAATAATCTCCCATTCTTCAACTCCTTCGGTCTTCCTCGTCCTCCTCTGGCTCTTCTGTAGAACTGTCCTTCGAATTTGTGGCGATTTCTAGGTGAGCAGTGTGCTGTAGTGAATTCAAAGCACAGAGTTCTGGGTTTATGTAGCAGTTACTGACCAATGGTGCTCACTTAGCTTTTATGTAAAATCTGCTTATGAAAGCGCTCCATTTAGAAGAGTCGTGCATAACTCGAATGTAGTTTTAGGCATCATTTTTTGTAAAAAAAACAAAACAAAAAAAAAACTCGTTATAACCGAATTTTCATAAAAAATTCTTCGTTACATTAGAGAAATTTTACATTGGCGGCGTCGGGTCAGAGAAAATTTTCATTATAAGTGAAATTTCACTGTAAGTGAGTTCGTTATAAATCGGTTTTGGTGTAGTTGCTTTTAACCTATAATGTTATATTGTAAAGTCGCTTTTCATTTCATTTGTCAAAGATGGTATTAAAGATAACTTGAAAAATTTGAATGAAAATCATGGAAAAAACGAATATTTCTTTTTGAAAAGTTTATTCTATTTGTTTAACAAAAAAAAAAAATTAAATTGAAAACAACAATTCTGACCAAAAGAAATAAACCACAATGCTTTTCATGATATTCATTTGCTGAAATTCTTATGTTGACTTGGATAAACAGGGTGTATCAAAATGCTATGATCAGCATTTCATCGGAAAGAGTGGATCGTCAAGTTTCGTTTCACTGCCGATAGCGGTTTTCATCAGAGATGGCGACCCTGCAGCACAAATTCTTCAAATATGGCCATCTTGTTCCCCTAACGTGATTGTTTGTGATTTTTTCTGTGAGTTTGTTAAGGTTTTGTTTATGTGCGCCCCCCCCCCCCCACCGCAAATCTGGACGAGCTCAAAACTTGAATCACAGCCACTATAAATGAAGTAATACCCGACATACTTCAGCAAGAATG
Source organism: Rhysida immarginata (assembly GCA_023313115.1). Taxonomy (NCBI): domain Eukaryota; kingdom Metazoa; phylum Arthropoda; class Chilopoda; order Scolopendromorpha; family Scolopendridae; genus Rhysida; species Rhysida immarginata. Next base: position 1,248,842 of record JAHWFO010051976.1, on the reverse strand, counting down.
GGAGAAATTTGAGTATCAAGTGGATGTGTGCCGTGCGATCAGCTAGGTCACACTGAGCACTTATAAGCTACCATGTCAAAACTCGGGTATATTCTGAGCATTTTGAAATCGGATGAACCACTTGAATCACTTGATCCACTACTCTATGCTGATATTTAAAAAATATATAGAATTTTGAAATCAAAAGATGATGTTTGATACATGCTGTATATGTAAAAACTAATCACTTTAAAACTTTAAACCATACCATGTCTTAACAATAAAATGAAAAATACGAAGGAACTGAGGAATTGCCATATGTAAACTGCCATAAAAAATAGGAGAAAAAACAAAACCTCTTGTCCACTAAAATAGATCTTACTTATTGTATGAACATTTCAACTATCAAGTTGTTATCACTCAGAACGATACAGGTGATACTACTTGTATTTGTGCCAAATGATGATTACTTGGTAGTTGATTCTTCATCGAGATGATGCACTTTATTCAAAAAAAATAGAGAAGCATGAACTAAAGTGAATTCAACTCAAACCTTAGTTTTTTGATGTTTTTGTTGCATAAAACATTCTAGATTTCCCATTTTCTGCCGGTTGAAATGTATGTACAGAAGTAAAAACCGGACAAAAAGTTTCATTATTTCTGCTATTTGATACATTATTTTATCCACGTTGTATTATACTGTAAATATTTAGTTATTCAATATCGATAAAGCGGATGATATTGAATAACTAAATTTCTGCTATTTGTCTACATCCACAGTTGGTTTCCAATTATAACCATACGAGGCACAATGGTGTACCGAGGGTAAATGGCACCCAGGACGTTATTCATTTTTTTGCTCGTCTTCTCATTTGTCTTCATATTCATTTATCGAAAAGTTTATGAATGTTAGACAAATGAAATGCAAATCATTTTTTTATCAGATTAACAAGAAATAGGATTCTTTTTTTTCTTTAGTTTATATCATTAACTTAGAAAATTTGCAATAACAAAATTTACCAATTGGAATTCGTTATGTTTCAGGATAAACAAGAATCGAAGGTCATCAGAGAAACTAACTGCCCAGAACGGAGATCATCAGTCGCAAATCAATTTTTACTATGCTCCTCCTGTACCTTATGCGGAAAGTATTGCGCCATCTCACCACAGTACCTATGCTCATTACTATGACGACGACGACGATGGTTGGGAAATGCCCAACTTTTACAACGAAACCTACATGAAAGGTGGGTTGAAGAAAGAAAAACTCTGATCAACTAAATGCAAAGTGCGAGCGAAAAATGCAATTGGCTTGGAATCAGCCATGGTTGAGTCTAATTCTGACCAAAACATGCTTTGGAGAAATGAATATTTTAATTTTTGCTGACTTCATTCTACCGTTTATTGGTAGTAGACAAACTTCTAAGAGTGATGTCTCTTGTCCTATATATGTTACCTCTTCACCAGTGTCAAAGCAAAATCTTATTTTTCCTTGCCGATTTCATGCAGGACTACTCAAAGGATTCTTCTCTACTTCTTCTTCTTCTCAATTTCTTCCAGCCATTGTGTTTAAACTCCATCTTGCTATATATACCAGCAATATGTGTCTCTTCTTCATGTTACATACTATAAACTATCGACATCTCATTTTCAATATTCAATTCGCTATAGTTTGTAATAGAAAAAAAAAAAAGAAAAGAGAAGAAAGTAAATGTAGTTTTAATTGTTACTTTTTAAAATCTTTGTGTCTTTATTCTCTTTTGAACTGTATTTCTAAGCATTACTCTCGTCATTCCCTTCTCTCAAACATTGAAACTGCTGAAAGGCTTTCGTAATGTTCTTAAGGGTAAACCCATTTTCCCACTTTCCATACAAATCTGCTAGCAACTTTCCCATTTATCAATTTCTTAATCTATTATCAAGTGTTCTCATAAAACTGGAAAGGTAAGAAAAAAAAAGAATTTAAAATACAAAAGGATTGCACCCAATCTGAGACAAGTTTAAAAGGATTAGAAATTTTAAAATTCCACATTTTCTTCTTTTGTTACAAAACAAATGAAAAACAAAACAAATACTTTGCATTGCAGAGGGTTTACACAACACTAAGCAACGAAGTACAGATAATCTTTATGCAAACAAAGAGGACCTCTATGATAGACTACGAAGGCATGCGTATAATGGAAAGAAAGGAGGTTAGTTTCATCATTATTTACAACTTGATAGACAGATCTCAAATGGCTTTTCCTCCTAATGTTAATGTTCATTTACTTTCACTACCAGATGAAACGGGGAGTGATAGTGAAACTCATGAACGATGAAATGGGCAGAGAAGCACCACAACTGATGCCATGGAATTCAACCAGAGGAATACAATATAAAGAACTTTCCTAAAATGCCAAAGTGGAATCAGTCCAAAAGGGACAGTTTAATGACATTTGTTTGCATATCATGATGAAGACGCATCAAGTATAAGAATCTTAAGAAAAAAAATTCAGAGTGATAATAAATATTCTAAATTAGGCTTCCATATAACATGAAAAATGGACAAATGGGGCACAACGATTGTTTTTGTTATGAAGTAAAAAATATGATGAAAATGAAGACTATAAGAGTTAATATTAAGATGCTTTATGGAATTCTTAATCTGCATCCGTGCCCGTTCCAATACACTAAAGAGTGCAAGACATATTGAAAGTCTTATTTAACTTTGATTGACGATAAACAAGTTTAATCAAAAGATACAACCTAAGCGGTTCTAAATTATAGCTCATTTTCAACTTTTAATAATTTGAAATCAAATGTTCTGATTGAAATGCAAGCTTTCATCAGTAAAAGACTCAAGAAATATTACTTCCATTTTATTCAAGAACTATCATAAAAAGATTAAATTTAAAAGATTACAGATGATATATCCAGCAATAAACTTTAAATTAATTTATGTGAATTATTAAATTACAATTTTAATTGTTTGATTAAGTCAGTTTTTATGTACATATGTCACTATTTTTAGCAGTTGTAAATGGATTTTTTTTTTGTTTTTTTGAGTGAATGTAGAATGCATGAAATTTCTTTAACAATGCAAACAGATGACTGCATTATATGTTACAAGCACGGTCTATAGATATTCATGGTCATCGAGCTTCGGCCATTTTCCATTGTTTCGAGAAGCTAAGGAAAACAGATCGCGCCAGGTGCCGCATAGATCGCACTATTCCCGACCGCAACCTGCGATAGAGATTTTCGTTGAAACTGAATTCGAAAGTAAAGTTTCTGTCTGCCGATAGGGTGGCGCTGCAGGCGGATTTGGGCAGATTGTACATGCAGCGCCACTTTTCAATAGAGTTCCCGCCCTACCGAGAGCTAGAAACTTTAGCTTCATTTTAACAATGGAGCTCGATGATCATGAATATCTATAGATCGTGGTTACAAGTGAATGAATGGAGATTCTTTCATTACTGTTGCCATGTTCCAAACTGTTTTTTATTATTGTTTTTGTTTTCTATTTACTGTAATTTTAATTCCAAAGTACTTAGAAAAAAAAATTATTTATGGGAGTAATTTAAATCAATTTATTTATAACAAACTCAACCATGTCAAATGTAATTTTGTAAAAAAATAAAATAAAAAAAAATTCTATAAATATGTATATACCTATTTAACAATTAACGTGTAACAAAACAAAAAGATAAAAGTTGGAATAAATAAAACTTGTGTTAATATAGTCTGTTTTCAAATATATTTACAAAAATTACAGAATATACAAGGTACCTCAAAACTTTTAACTGCGACAGGAAATCAAAAAGTAACATCATTTATTTTTTTATGAAAACATTGTAGTAAGTGGTGGGAAAAGTGGATATACTTTTTGAACTTGTCGCTTTCCTCTGTCGTTTAAAAACACGGTTAAGGTGCTGACACCTAGTGGAGGCGTGCAATTACAACCGGCAGGATGACGATGTTGATCACATCATCCATGGTGGAAGAACAAAGAGGTTTTGTAGAAAGGTTGTCCACCCAAGGAATTTCACAGTAAAATGTAGAATTTGTACGGCAATGACTGCAGGGCCTACGCAAATGTGTGGGCATGATTCAAAAAGCTTACAACAACCTAACAAAATGTACTCACAAGAAACTGACTTTTATATGATGGGCATTCAAAAACTTGTACCGCGATGGGACAAATGCCTTAATCGCAATGGCTCAAATGTAGAGAAATAACCAGAACATTGATGTGTGCTTTGTATATATTGATTTTTCATGACTGCTCCAGCACTTTCTTAAAAAAAATAAATAACGTTACTTTTTGATTTTCCCTCGTATAAATTGAAAATAGAAATACATAAAGGGTGTCCCAAAATAAGCAGACATTATAATTTTTTAATAAAACACATTTTTCATTGGAAAAATTTATAATATTTTTGCTTTATTAGAAAGTAAAAACATCAAGATTATGTGAGGTACAAAACATCTGACAAATGACTGCCCTGGCCTTGGAAGCACAAATTCATTCTTTTGATGAAATTTTCTATAACATGTTTGACAAAATTGCTGGGAAATTTCAGCAATGTTGTGTCGAATTTCATCTTTGAGGTTCTCAATAGTTTGTGGTTTATTGATGTATACTTTATTCTTAAGATAACCCCAGAGAAAGAAGTCTAACGGTGTCAAAACACAAGACCTTGGCGGCCAATTTGCATCACCTGGCTAACACGACCATTAATTTTTTTTTTTGCAATAATTGCATGATTTCAAAGGCAGTATGACATGTTACACCGTCCTGTTGAAACCGTTCTTCCACATTCATAGCATTAATTTTGATCTCGTGTCAAAGCCAGTAGGGAGAAGGTGCATTTACGGTGACCAAAAAAAGTGTGAACAGTTTTCGTATAATTTTCACCATTTTTTTAAGTAAATATTTCCCAATGTTTAATAATGGCAGCATATGAAAAAAAATCTTTACTCTGGTTGTACATATACCCCAAAAGTATTGGTGGCAAATTCAAATTGTCAGTTCATTTTGGGATACCCTTTATTTCTAGTTTCTCCGTATATCATCTGTCGTAAGAAAAGAGTGTGCGCTATAACTTTCTTCTCACCACAGTTAAAAGTGGAAAATTTTCGTGGCAACAATAGTTGCATGAGCAGGCTAATTTGAATGCAAAGAGTTTTAGTACAATGTGAAATGGCAATGAGTGTGAAATATGTGAAATGGTTTAAAGCAGTTTTCTTGCATTCACATGCAAAAGATCCGAAAACATCGCAAGCAGCTGCTGCACGCTAAAGGAAAAAATCAACGGCATTTGTAAGGAAGTGGGTGCATTTGAAGATTCCCCATGTCGAGAATGGTCATCCCCCATAAACAGAACTCTGCACCATACCGTTAAGCACCTTGTACAGATCCACATCTGCGATTGCTTCTTAAAAAAATGGATCTGGGAATGAGCATCTTTACTGAAAATCTAAATGCTCAAAGCATTACCCAAATCTACAAAAAGAGCCTCTTACCATCTGTTCGAAGAACAACACAAACCAAGTTCTTCAAGAGGAATGATCTGAAATACTGTAGTAGACCATACACACAATGGAAGACACAATACGACATTGCAGTTAGATTGGCCGCTCAGTCACCTGATGTCAACTCCTTAGAAAATGTATGGGCTTACACGACCCGTAAGCTGCATCTGGAGTTTGAACCAGCTGACTCGACAAATTTGACAGATTTGGAAGTGTTTACCTGCAGAGTTTGCTATTAGCTTAATAGAAAGCATGCCCCAGAGATGTGAAGCAGTTATTAACGATGGCAGCAACTGGACCACTTACTAGTAAGCAAGCACCACTGTACAAACACCATTCTATCTAGAGTTTTTCTAATTTTTAAAGTTATAGTGCACACTCTTTTCTTAGACAAATGGTACATAATAAAATAACTAAATCAAATTACAAAAGCAGAGTTTTAATAAAAAGAACAAATGTAAACTAATTTAGTATAATTAGGAGTGTGGATTGTAAGTACCGTAATTTTCGGTTGATATGCCATGGACTATCTGTTAATCAAGTTTAAAAATTGGAGTTGCAGACCATCAACGGTTTAATCTTCAAAAATGGCAGCTTGTGTGTGGGAAAAAAATTAGCTGAATTCTTTAATTTTTAATATTTTAGAAAAGTCTGTGATAATTTTGGGTAATAATAATATGGTTAGATAAACTTTTATTTATTTAAAACACCACGTAAATCAATTTTATGAATTTCTTTTGAAGTAATTTTTTTCAACAGCAGTTCTCAACCAGCAGGTATGCAAGTGGTTTTGTTAGTTACAAAAAGCAACGTGGCTATTTTTTT
>JAHWFO010051976.1:1144948-1237524 GCA_023313115.1 Rhysida immarginata | reverse complement strand
ATTATTTGGCAGCTGGAGTCTGATGCCAACTCATCACTACAAGGCGGAAAATTGTATATATCTCACTCTAATGCGTCAATGATTTGGAAAAATAGTGAGAAAATTAAGAATGCCTTCGAATCCGACAGATTCAAATCAAGTAATTGTATATGGACATTCGTATGAAGCGAAAGAACCAGAAAAAGAGCAATATTGGTAATAATGAAAAATTTTACAAGATCCCTTCAAGACAGTTATAAACGATATCGACTGAGTAATGTAAAAGTGACGGTAGATCGCATACTATGTTAGCACCGAATTATTTCTCCTTTCTCAAAAACTGTGACAACTCCAAGAGAGATTATTAAATTAAAAATTAGAAAACCAAACAGAATTGTTAACCTTACCCCTTTCCCCTCCCAAAACCATACCACTAACGAGATTTATAAAACATATCTAAATAATAAATAAAACAAAAACCCAGAATAATGCATTCTTTTTTTAAAGGGGAAAACATTTCAAGTTAATGATCGATACTGGAGAAACAAAAATTAACCCAAATGGCGCCATCCTGAAAAGGGTAGAAAAAGAGGAATGTGGTTGGGGTGAAACGTATAAACCATTGCAAAATAATAACAACAACAATATATTTATATATTTATATATATATTTATATTTTTATATAAATTTTTTATATATATATTTTTTTATATTATGGCTATAAAACATTTACAATTCTTACACATTTTTTGTACACTTATTTACTAGTGATGACATTTGTTTCCTCTTGAATGTTTGTTAGTTTGACTAATTATTGTTTAAGCGTTAATAATATTGCATCAGTTTATTCAACAGAACTCTTTCTCCCTATTCGTCAAAGTGCATAAACTCTCTTATTAAAATAATACAAGAGTCTTAAATAAATGGACTGCTTCTTTCGTCACCTATGAAATGTGTCAAAATAAAACTTCTCGCATCCGAAGAAGGATTTCATCGAACTCTCACCACGTATAGTGTTTCTATTTCATTCCTTTGAGCATATCAAACAAAATATGCCAAGACATAAAAATGAAAGCTATAAAAACTAAAGCTTCTATGTTGAGTTCTTGGAGTTAAAATGATCTTAAAACGATTTTATTATTATTTTTTTTTTAGGATTTATAGAATGGAGTGTTAACTAAATTTTGAATTGCCACCGATTAACAGCAAAACCAAGCGCCACTGATTATTCTGTGAGAAATGATTCTACGGGAAAAAATAAATAAAGGATGGGAGTTAAAATTAGTGAAGATCTTTAAAACTTATTAAAATGTAAAAAATGCTATATACATATTAAAAACATTTATGATACATCACTGGTTGCAAGTATTTATAAAGTTTTTTTGCAGCAGTTATTTTTCTTTTTTTTTTAATTATATAATAAACTTTATACATAATAAGTTAAAAATTTATACAAGATGTTTTTTTCCTTCTTGGGTTGATGTGCACAGGTGAAAATTTAAGGGAAATGCAGATGGATATTTGCTTTTAAGAAACAATTCAAAATCATTGTTTCATCATCATCATCATCATCATATTCTCTATGCACTATACCAAAATGACAAAGGAAAACGCTCTAACACAGTATGTTCATTTACTGTTTAGTTTCAGAAACCCCTATTAATCTGTAAAAAAGAAAAACAAAACAATAAAAAAATATTAAACATATCTTTATGGAGAACGTTAAATTTATTTTCATAGTTATTTAAATATACACTTGGGGACAAAATTATTCAGTCAGCAATACCATTCTCAAAAAGCTTTCATGTAAAGACATAAAATAATACACCAACAAAAGAAAATACACTCACTTACCAAAAGTCATGGCAGACCTGCCTAAAAGCGTCATACCTACCAACTCATGGAGAATGAAATTTGTACATTAATCCAAAAGGTACCAGGACCATTATACACTTTCTGGAATTTATGTTCATAAACAGGAGCAAAAACTTAATCCCAAAAGCAGAAATAGATTCTGAAAACCGGCGTACTCTATAATCCAGGAATTTCACCATCAATTCCACAATCAGTATATTCAACTTCACTGAACTTCACAAAATAATATCACGTGCACATTACAAAATAAAACCGTACGGTTCATAGAAACTCCTATACAAGAGTGATTGTGAGAAATGCAAAACCGTGGAGGAAGAATGGCGAGTACGTGCATTGCCATACAGGCCTAATTGGGTAATACGAATTGCAGGTACTTTCAAAAGTAACAACCGCAACATTAGGGAAATTGTAGCAAAATACCTTTCCTTCAGTGGATCCCTGACGCTTATTCTAGCTACACAAATGCCTACCCATATACGTGCAGATACGTCTTTCTTGACCTGTGCGTTCGCCAGGCATTTCGCTATTTAACACGTATAGGATGATGCATACTCAGCGATACCCAGTCGAAAAGCCTCTTTCATGTAGAACTTTGTTTTTACCAACTTCCGGCACCTACCAAACCCTATGTATTTTCAAAATCCATACCCTTATAAAGCTGTCCGTACAATCGTACAATGACATCAGAATTCGTACATCTACGGAAGAATCGTACAAGTTGGCAAGTCTGTAACGTGTTGGGCCCCCTCTGGCCCAGATAACTGCACGATCCGTCATGGAAGTGAGTCTACCAGTCCCCAGAACACATACACAGGCACTGCAACCCATGCCACCTCCATTGCACTCCATAATGATATTGCATTTACCAGTTGTTGGTGATGACCTGACAGATCATTCGATGACGTCCCACAAATGTTCAATGGAATTGTAATCTGGGGAACGTGGAAGCCAAATCACTGTCGTGAAGTCGGTAGCATATTCCTCCAGCCACTGCTGTGTCACAAGGGCCATATGTAGAGGCGCATTATCTAGCTGGAAGATGCCATTGTCCACGGGGTAAAAAACAGTTCATGAAGGGGTGCAAGTGGTCCCCAAACAGATCGACGTAGGAAGTAGCACGCAGAGTGGATGTCAGATGCACCAATAGGCCCAATGCATGCCACGGAAAACACCCTAGGTCTGCGCTAGACATGGACACGACCATCGGCCCGATACAGCTGAAACAGTGACTCGTCGGACCAGGCAACCCTTCGCCAGTCCTCAGCGGTCCAATGTCGATGATGGTTGGCGCAGGCTAGGCGTTGCCGACGATGTGCAGAGTGGCACCTGCTCCCAAAGCCTGCAGCTGCCAAGGTTCGGCGAATTGTCTCACGGATGCAGTTTTGGGACGTCCCTAGTTGTACCGCATGGAGATTTGGCCTGCTGTCGCCCTTCGGTCAGCAGTTGCAAGCCAGGTAACCCGGCGAACATCTCTGGCATCTATGAGGTGTGGGCAGCCCATCCGCTGTCCGACATGGGTTGTTATAACCCCCTGTTGGATGTACTCTCGATAGACCCTTGCAACTTTTATTTGTGAAACCGCCTCATTACATCAAAAACCGTATATTGTATGGCAAAATCAGCTGACACCTGAAGAATGATGCAGAGAATAGTGTGGTAGCCTCGCCATTCTTGCGACCGGTGAGTTTGACAAGTTGACTTAATCCAGACAGCAAAAGGCAACCCCACAACATTACATATTGGGAGTGACTGAATAATTTTGTCCTTATTTAGGAAAGATTTAGGATATCTGCAAGCTTATTATATTTACCGATGATCTCTTTTTTTGCATGTCCTTATTACAATATAGTCCCAATAGTATATAAAAATAGTGTTTCTCAATGTGCAACTGTTTCTCACAGTAATAAAAGTAACAATTGTAGTGTCCCATAAGTGAAATATAGTTTAGGAAACATGCATGAAACCCAAAGACAAATAAAAAAAATTAACTTTACTCAAATTCATGAATACCTTGATTTAAAGCTGTCTATCTAAAATTAACGTACTTTGATTAATTATAATTTGAAACAATTTAGAATTGAATTTACCATGGCAGGATGAATTAGAAAGGGGGGGGGGGATAGTTTATTCGTTTGACAAGGAGAGGCTACAACATTGGCATAACTGATTCGGATGGAACTTGGTGTTTAGGTAGAGGGTCCTGTGTATGTGTGTGTAGCCATAGCGCGCACTATTCAGCCTTTCGCGAGATAACCGACCTAAAAATTGGACCCAAAGTGACACGCTTCATGTGTGCAATTTGTCAGCAGCAGAAATCGCACAATGGTAAAGCATGTGCTTGGCACCCCATAACAAGTTACAGGTTGTTGGTGATTGAAATCCTGGCCAGAAAATTTTTTTTTCCAAAACTCTTCAAACCGCCCCCCCCCCCCCCCCATTCCTTATTAATAATCATGATTAAAAATGCCTTTTTATTTACGTTTTCAATTGCAAAAATTATTTCGGAGTGATGTGAATAAATTGGCTCCAAAAGCAAGGTGACCCACATCATTAATTTCTCTTTCAACTACCGCTCGAGGTACGCGATTCCCAAATCTGCGAAAGTAGACTTCTGGTAAAATACTGAACAACGAGGACAGTTCTCATTCATTTGTTGCGTTCGTTGTAGAAAAGCATTGCGCTTTCTACAACAAATAACACTCTGGAGATTGCATTTGATAAATATGTTAGAAACGCTTTCAAAATAAAAATTGTATTTTGAAATCAGTCTCATTTATTGAAAATGTAAAAAAATGCCCTGCTGTATTGAAATTATTAATGAGGTATTAAAAAAGCGCCATTCTTTTATATTTTTATTAAAATCAGAAACTTAAAAAAGTAAATAAAAATGCATTTTTAATCTTAATTATTAATAAGGAATGAAAAAAAATAAATTCCCCTGCCAGGATTTGAACCAACAACTCGTAACAAGTTACAGGATGCCAAGCACACGCTTTATCACCCAACTTTCAGGTTAATTATCTCACAAATGACTGAATAGTGCATGCTACGTCTGTGCACACATACACAGGCAAGGACTCTCTATCTATATGCCAAGTCCCATCCGAATCAGTTATACCAGCGCCATAGCCTCTCCTTGTCAGTCATGCTCAAATCTAACCCAAATGTTGGTTTTGCGGCTCAGATTTAGGGAACAAAAAAAAAGTCGGCTTATATTTGAGTCAATACAGTATGTTTCATAATGATTAACTCATAGTGATAACGAATACCTCAAAGTGAACAATATTATTTATTCCTTGACAAAGCCGGGAATAAATGGCGAAACTAGTTGGAACTCCTGATGTCCCTCTGTTATACTGTAAGGCCACCACCTGTTTAGTTTTGAACAATATTAGAGTGTACCCTAAGAAATTTTTACTTACGTTGTTACTTTAAGAGATTGCACCTGTCCGTCCTGAGCGAATTATTCCACTAGGCACTGAATTGTCAATTCCCAAGGATTTTGTTTTTGTGCGATTGGCATACTTGATGATAAGATTGAGGCATCGGCCAAATTCTTCAAGAACCAAACGTTCCAATGCAATTTCAGACAATCCACGTTTTTCACCTTCTTCTGCCTGAGCCAACAAACACTGGCATGTAGCCTGCACAACATCTGGAGTAACAAAACTGAATGGCAATCTGGAAAGGAGAGAAAACCAGCTAAGTAAAGTGAATTTCAAAAAGAAAAATAACCTTTGTAAACTTATTGATCGAGTTTGAATTGAAAATATTTGTATATGAAGTGCGTCTGTAAAGTCTCCGGGATTAGGTATAGTTTGCAAAGATAACGATGAACAAAAGGGTGACTGTTCTGACACGTGTTGCGTTGCATGAGTGAAAAAGAAAAACAAGCTCAGTCGTGTTCGGTGATTATTAAAATGTCTGAAATTTTTTAAAGTTTGAAGGAAAAGAATCTGCATTAAGTTTTGTTTCAATACAGATTGTTATATTATCGTCTATTATGAATATGCTCCCCCAAGTAAACCATTAACAAAGCATAGTACCTAGTGGTTATGGAACCAACAGTCTTGTTGTACCGAGGCCTTCGAGATATTAGGCCTCCGCATCACGTATCATTTCAATGCTTTTCTTCGTATCAGTATAAAGTTCAACGTTTTAATGCTAGAGGGGGATCATTGGGAAAATCCAATGGAGAATTCAAGGTAAAATTTCAAGTCGGATAAAGTAGCATGAGGACGAGAGTATCATTTAGTTCTTCATCCCTGAAGAGTGCCAAACCAGCCATAGAGATAAACAATTAGCAGTCAAAAGTTGAAAATGCCTCGGCACGCGATTTCAAGTCCGATGCGGTAGCCTAATATCTTGAGGGCCACAGTTGTACCAACGTGATTAGATTCTCCACCACCACAATCATCTGCTCCTTCCTCACATCTCGTCCAGGACTTTCTGGCAAATGTGGAATAACCCAGTTACAGTAACCTTCTTATCCAACTGACATTGCTCCACCTGAAAACTCTTTTTTTTTTTTTTTTTTGGTTTTATTACCTGAGATCAAGATAATCTTCAAGGGATTCCGATTCGATGATATTTTAACCAAAGATCTCAGAAAAAGAAGTGAATTCAACTCAAAATCAAATTTTTTGCAGTTTGCAGGCAAAAGTACTCCAGTTTGCTGTTTTTCTTGATCGTTTATTGAAGTGATGGGGCGTTTTGCTGTTTTTCTTGATCATTTCAGAATCGCAAGTGCGACAAGCACTGTATACAATCATCTTTATGCAAGATGGAGCAGCACCACACAAAGCTGCACCTGTACAACGACTGCTCCGCTCAACGTTTGGGGAGAATTGTATCCTATAATATTCAGAGAAATTCGACAGCTGCAATGAAGTCTATTCCACAGGTGCACTTCCAAAATTGCTATCAGCAATGACAGGATTGCTGGTTAAGTGTAAGTACATTGTTTCTAATACCTTGTTCACACTATAATTCTTGATCGTGATCATTTTACACACGTTCAAGGTGAATCATTTTCAAGCTTTATCGACAAATCCGTGCATTCATACGACAAAATCTTAATCACGATCAGAGTTACAATTTTTGCCGCTAGATGGCAATAGTGGAGTTTTTAGCAATAGGCACTTTACCGCCGACCTAATCTTCTCTGACAATAAAAATAACTTAGTTCTTGAACAAATAGAGTTCCTTCTACATTAACTATTCATGGCACGACTGTGTGATTTGTTCATATAACTCTAAAATATATAGGGAAGCGGCATTTTTCCGCCATTATGAAAAACCTTGGCGAGCACATTGGATTTTGGGAGTTGATCAGCTTTGAACATGTGTAAGGATTTAATCAGGTTATAAGAACATGTGTGAAATTACACACGTTTCGAACATGATGATCAGATTTCATTTAATCACGTTCCGTTCACACTACATTTCTTATCATGATCAGCGAATTGATCTTGATCAAGATTTGTTGTGTGAACAGGATATAATGGAACCTATATGAAAAGAATTAGGCTGGTATCCGATTCGGTAATGCTCGTTAACGAGTATAGACCCAGTCCAGATACTTAACAAGACACACATCTTTCGTTTTAAACAAAATTGACCACAAAATTTACGTTCAAGGTAAAGATCATCAATAACCCTATGCTTACCTTTCCCCAGGAACTGTACCAGAGAGCGGTTTTGAAGGAACATCCTGCACTTGTGATGAAAATTTGTTTTTAGCTGCAGTTTGCTGTTGAACTCTAACTTCTGCAGCATCAGCCAAATGCATAAGAGTCTTGCGTTCAGCACTCTCTTCAAAGTTTTTACAGCCAACACATTTACACATATTAGAACACATAATTTTTGCCTGTAAAACATTTAAAAATAAAATTATTTTCAAACAACAACCCAATTGTATTACATTTGTTATGGAAGACAAACTTCTTACTTCGTAGCATTCACAGTAGTTTTTCAAGCACCCTGAACGCTTGCAATTGCAGCCTTTATTATGCCTACGTTCATGTTCACCATCTTTGCCTTTTCCTAAATTTAAATTAATAAACATATTCTATACAAAGATAACAACAATATTATTCATGTACGTAGTTTGTCAAAAATAAATAATAACCATAATTTCCATGGTTGACTAGTATCGGAGTAATTGACGCTGAAATCAAGGACCCAAGAATGATAGGGTAAAACAAGTTTATCAGATAGTCTAAGGCGTTTCAGCATTAACACCAACATTGGAGGCCATTGTCTACAAAGGGAATTTTGACAAGACGTGAAATAATGTCCACCGATTTTGTGGGAAAGGTGTCCCTCTACTGAGCCTGGAAATCACAGATCTATTAGAGGACAGTCGTGACCATCATTTGGCTTGATAAGACTATCAAATTTACTTAAAAAATAATGACATCTTCAATAGTCTTAACAAATCAGATGACATCACGACCGTACTCTAATAAGGAAGTTGTTTTTCCGAGCCGATAGATAATAGACCAAGGGGTCGGTACAGAGCCAGGTGGATAGACTGTACATGAAGAAACTGGGTTTGAGTTGCTTGGGTATTTTTCTATTTTCTATTTCTAGTTGAAGGTCGGGGTCTAAAGAGAAAAATCCAGGACACTTGTAGGAGATACAGGGTTTGTATAAAAAGTATCAGGAACAATTTTTTCCTGACGTGATTGTAGTTCGCAACGTGTTCGCACCGAGACTGCTCAGTGGCGTGGGGTCTGACCTTCAAAAGCACCAACCATCAATCGGCTGAGAGCGTTTGTTCAGGCTAATTATCCCTATAACACTAGGATTTTTCGGTCCAGACAATAATTTTTAAGATATATTTTAGCTCTTTATTACGAATTTGCTTTCTGCACTTAGCATGATCCGACGGCCAACACACTAAATTATCACAAACTGCCAGCAAGCGAAGTTATAAACAAGTTTTTACGTCACAAGCTCTGCCCAGTTGGGTGCGCCTGTGGCATAAGGCTTATTTTATCGGCAAAAATTACAAAGTTCGGAGAACAACGTTATCACACTAAACTACCCATAATGGCAGCCTGCTGATGAGTTTAAAAGTGTGAGCATGTTAAAAATTTATTTTTAATGAAAATTAGAACGAGAACTACTGTAAAAGCTGTCAAAAATCAGAAGAAGGTTTTATATTAAAAACTTTAATATTTGTTTAAATTTATTTTATTGAAAGTGTAAGCGCATAAACATTTTTATGAAATGCTAATTTTACCGAGGCCGACATAAAAACAGTCATCGGCCTTAATATGCACGCTTATGGATACGTTCTATCGGTACTTTTCGTAAAATAGTATTACAAATATTATTTTTAGTCAGTTCTGCATTCAAATTTTAATCATTTCAGAAAAAAAATAATCGCAATCCAAACAAAATTTTCAGCATGGCGACCTGCATGACTTTAGATAGGCACGATGTTCAAGTATCGAGATATATGTGTATTTTAGTATATCAAGGCTCATATTATTTCAGGAATCATTAACTGTCTTACGCCATGCCATTTTTTTGAAGGAAAAAGTGATTTCTGTGATAACTCTGGAAACTTTTTTTTGTAAATTAATAAATGATCCTTTTGGACCGAAAATTTTTGTAATAAATCGGAGATGTTTGTTGCTTTATAGCATTTATTTCATTTTCACATTATATATTTCAATATTTTTTGAAAAATTAATAGAAATCGTTAAATAATGTCACAGAAATGAAATGTGCAGTTTCAAAATTTTTCAGAATTTATACAAGGTTCACGAAAAATGAAAATAGTCATATTTTAGCTATTCTGCTTTATTCATGACAGAATGGTGAAGAAATTTTTAAAATACATTTGTATGGTTTTTTTTTCCCTATGAATTTTTATTTGAACTTATGGCAAATTGTAATTTGAGCTCGCTAACATAAACATGTCATTTGATGCTATTGCGTGCGTTACCCTATTACGAGCAGCGGCTCGAAGTTCAGTTTTCCTTTGTTCTCTGTAATGAGGGTGATGTCATGATGCAATGGCGCAGCCAAAAGTGAAGCAGCGACGTGGCGGAGGACGATTGCAAGGCCTTGGATTTTTATTGAAATATTATAATAATTTCTAATTCCCTTTAAAAATAATTAAGACATCGAAAGCGGGAGTATCTTCTACTTCGGTTTGAATTGGCTTTTACCGTTCTGGACTGCGGTATTGTGTAATGGAGGTCTCAATGCCCGCAAAATATGAAAATTTTTTCCTTTTATGCTCCAGTTCTCTGAGTAAGTCTAAATATCATTTTTTTATTACACTCCGATAAATATTTTTGCCTACTGCTAGAAAATGAATGTAGGGGTTGAAATATACAAGCAGTTTGAGATATGTAGCTCAACAAGATAATTATTTAGAAGATCAGATATGCATCGCTATTTTGTCGAGTTGCAACGCTCTTCATTATGAGAGCACCATCAGGGAAGGGGAGAACGGGAAGCGAAGTGATGCTCTTTTGTTGAAATAAAGATATATCTAGCGATCCTAACGTTCGGGACATAAAACGTTAGTCCCTTTAACCTTAAACCCAGAGATCGTTAAAGAACGTTTCTGCTTTAACCTCTAACCCAGATATGAAGAGCACTTTTACTTTCGATATGGAAGCGACTAACTGCCTGCCTGCACTTTTACATCTAGCCACTGTAGTACAAGTGAATAATACATCATCGTGAGTGCAAGTGAATTTTTGCTGTTTTATAATATTTATTGATGGCATTGGCATTTAGCAATGTATTGTGGAACGAAAGCGTGCAGAAATTCCAATCGGAAAGCAGGGATTTAAAGAAGTGAATTCAAAGAGGAAAGTGAAAATAGAATGGAGAGTACAGCCAGGGAGGAGGGAGAACAGCCTCCTTCTTCCCTGGAATAGCCACCAGTCACGTTATGGAGGGGATTGCCATAACAGCCGATTGACTCGTGTCCCAGACGTTGCAGATCAGTGGCGCTGTTTTTATTAACACAGAAATAGCATTGAATCAGTTACAAACTTCGCTTCCAGTTCTCCCTCTTCCCTGGCACCATGTTATAAATATTACTTTATTAAACTTCTAATGTTTGCATGTGCTTAATATTAAACAAAATTGGCAATAAAGTATCAAAAGTTTTAACGTTATTTAATTTTTAAATTTCGAGCTGTGTGCATTCCATGCCTAATTCTCATACAGAGGCCAATAATGGCTTGTGGCGGTTCAAGGCAGTTAATACTTACGGAAAATAAAGATAAAACTTAACGAAATGTTAACGCAGTAACAGTAAATATCTTCAGTATAATTTCTTATGTAATTTCAGAGTTATCCTTTGCATATATATAAATCCAATTTTTAACAATTTATACAGTCCTCATCCGATAAGTTAAACTTCGACCTTGAAGGGAAGAAATTTATTCTATTGCTAAAATGGGAGGCAAGAGGATGAAAAAAAATCTGATGTAATACTAGTACTTCCCTGCACTACATCAGATTTTTTTTCATCCTCTTGCCTCTCATTTTAGCAATAGAATAAATTTCTTCCCTTCAAGGTCGAGGTTTAACTTATCGGATGAGAACTGTACATCAAAATCATGCAAATTTTGACGCCACCCCCATGCAACTTAATATCTATATTGCGAAATGACTTTGCCGGTCCCTTGCATTTTGCTATACAGAGGTTGTATTGACCTGACAATAAATACAAATAACATTTTCACTATATTTAAAATTTCAACACTCTCAGTAAAGAGAATTCAAAACGAATTTTCATTTGTGCAATGTGCCCAAAATTCCTATGAAGAATTTTTCTCACCTATTTTAGGATGAAACGCCAAAGGATTCCGGTCTAAGCAAGCTTTGATGGCTTTCTGTCGTTCTTCTTCATGTTCCAAATTATTAAAGCAATTATTACAATTGCAGTTGTTGCAAAATTCCCCATTTGCAAAGCAATCACAATATCTTAAAAAAGATAATAATATACAGATTACCCATATTCTTAACAATAGCTTGAAAAGCTAAAAATTTATTTATTGAGAGCAATGAAAAGGGGAAAAACTTACAATTTTAAACACTGTGATTTTGTACAGTTGCAGGGTTTTCTTGGACGTACTCCATTTGGTTCCACAGATGATCGGCTAAACATTCAAAAAGCATCATACATCAAAATTGCCCTAAATATCATAGCATTCACAATTTTAAATTGTTAAATTTTAAAATACTAAAAGAATAGTTTCTCATTACTCTTATTGTCACTTTTTAATGAAAAAAAAAAAACCAGTTTAACAGCCTGAGATCAAATCAGGGACCTTTGGCTTAACGCTCCAACATTCTACCACTGAGCTACTGTAGATACGGAAGCAAGACACTTCTACACTAAGCGATTAAAAGTTTCTGGACATCCTTACAAAGCATTGTTACGAGGGGCGATTGATAAATAAGGTTTCCATGGCTGTAACTTTTTTATTTGTTAACCGATTTTCAAAATTCTTTGAAATTGAATGGCAGCTTTGGACACCAGGATTGAATGGCAGCTTTGGACAGTCTTCTGGAGTACGTCTTCTGCAGCGCCTACAGTTCAAAAATGAAAGACTTTGCACATTGCGACTTTCACCACTTCCCAAAGAAGAAAGAGCCCCTTAAAGTACATGAGTTGGTTCTGACGGCAAGGTAAACGCTGCCATTCAATCCTGGTGTCGACAACAACTCTGGAATTCCTCTCCGACGGGTTCACCCAACTAGTCACGCGTTGGTGCAATGCGTGGAAAGGGATAGGGACTATGTCGAAAAGTGAATAGTGCATTACATAGAGGACAAATGTGAGTATAAGATACAAAAAGAATTTTGAAAATCGGTTAACAAATAAAAAAGTTACAGCCATGGAGACCTTATTTATCAATCGCCCCTCGTACATGTCCCGACTTCGTGTCCATAATCTCTAAGATCAATATAAACAGGAACATGCCTCTTACAAGGGGGAGCCACACACTCTGTCCCATCGATTTCGACAGGCCATTGTCGAAAACCTACATTTTGGGGGGGCCATCTAAAATTAACTCAGGCCAAAGGGTTTAGGACAAGATGCCTTTGTTTTTTTCTTAGAATTTATAGGTCAAAGGTCATGACACCAATTATATATCTAAAAGGTTACATTAATTACAACCAAAGCAGCAGCTACAAGGCGCTTTTTATGGTTATAAAAAGCACCGGCGGAACCGAACATGGCAAGTTCGAGTCTCCCTTATGTGCCATTTTTTATCAAGTGAATAAATTAAAATTAAAATATTACTAATAATATTAATATTAAATTTTATTAAGTATTTAAAATTTTTTTTATTTTTATTTTTGGTATTTACAATGTTTGAGGGCTTTTGCAGAGCAAGCCAACTCTGAAGTTAAGCATCTGGCTAGTCACTGGATGGGTGACCATCCAATGGCATGTGATCTCTACACAGCCCCCATGCTTCGGTGGGCACGTAAAGATCATCTTAAATCCGTTTTCCATTTAGCGACTTTTAGGCGTCTCATAATGTGTGGCGACTTTTGAGCCTTTTGCAATCATCGCCTACAAGAAGTGTCGTGATTAGCATGCAAGCGCAGTCGTTTTCCATTTAGCGACCTTCAATCGTTATCCTGACTCTGATCTGATCTGATTGGTTGAGTCACTGCAAACAATTGTCGCTCTCTCAAGGTGATGGAAAAAGGTATCAACCATTACGACCACGCTCACGCTTTGAATTTGGTACTATATCATTTTTGTTTAATAAATGAATGATTCACCAAATTTTTATAATGTGTTTATTAATAAATTCATGAGGGTAAAGTCACGAGAACCTGTGTCGGCGAACAGCAGCCATAATTCTCCAACTGAATCGGCGAAGACAACTACCCAGAATCCATAGCAAAGTAGATTCACCTGATTGGCTAGATCAGAAAAGACGCCTTAAAAACCGCATAAAAATCTAGCCATACCAGATCTAGAAAAGACGCATGACCGACGGCTGACAGACGCTAATTGGAAAACGAGTGCATTTTTCAAAAATACCCAAAATAGATGCAGACGCCTAACAAACGCCAAAGAGTCACTAAATGGAAAACTGGCTCTATCACAAAAATGCGCTGCTGCAGAGATAACACCATTTTTGCCACTTCGCACAAACGACTACCATGCACACCAATGTCACTCTCTAAACTGTGCAATATCACATGAATGACAAGTCATTTGAAAACGTACTGCGCAGTATTTCGCGCCGGGCCACTTTTAAAAAACCCACCCTGTATATTACGAAAATTAGAGCGTTTATTTCTAGATTTTTCTGAACTTCCCCAACTTCCCCCCCAAATTTTCCATTTTTAAATTGTATCAATTTTACTTTAAAATTACAGCTTTACTTAAAAGAAAGGTTTAAGCATACCCATTCATCTGCGGCCGAGTTAGCTGAGGACTCTGAGATGTTTCGTA
The DNA here is from genome assembly GCA_023313115.1 of Rhysida immarginata. Classification (NCBI taxonomy): domain Eukaryota; kingdom Metazoa; phylum Arthropoda; class Chilopoda; order Scolopendromorpha; family Scolopendridae; genus Rhysida; species Rhysida immarginata. Next base: position 1,223,204 of record JAHWFO010051976.1, on the reverse strand, counting down.
TGGAGTACTTGATGATGATGTAGCAGAAGCAGCGGCTGCAGCAATTGGAACAAAATTTGTTTGAGCAGGGGCTTGAACAGGCAAAAGTGGCTGCTGTGCATTAACTGTTCCACTATTCACAGACGTTGGGTTGACTTGTACAGCAGCATTTCCCTGTTGATTAAACTGTTGCTAAATTTTAAGTTCACACTTTTAAAGGTACAGTGCTTGTCATAATTAAGTTGCCAATGTCATCATGTTAACTTTTTGTCTAAAAACATGGTGACATTCTGACAATCTCATGAAATTAATTTAAACAGTCTGTAAAATCAAACAATTATAATCTTTGTAAAAGTAATTTTAAAGTGAATTTGCATATGAAGACGTAAATAAGGAGCTACCACTCTATGAAGGGGAAATGGAAGTTTGCAACTAGACAAAACTAAGTTGCCAGTCATTTCTGCATGAGGATTTTACAGTTTTTACAAATAGATTTAATACGATTTTAAATAAATACAATGTGTGCAAATAAAGTTCAATTACTAAATACTCTAAAAATAAATTTTTTAAATTTATTACTAAAACTATTATTAAATTTTATAAATTTATATTAGGCTGCCTGTCCACCTAGCGATAATTTTCAAGACTATTTTACCTGTATTGTAAAAATGCTTCACCTAACGCCAAACATTTCCAAAGCAGACGATTGTAAGATTAGTTACGTTTCTAGTTTGTTAAATCGCATGAAATGGATGAAATAGATGAAAATATGAATGCACAGGAAATATTAGTACATTTAAGCAATGGCGGGTTTATTTGTCATTCCAATTCCACAGGAGAATCTTGCGAAAATGAATTAAATGTTGAAAATAATTCAAATATTGAAACACAGTCAACTCCTAACGAAATTCAAGCCACAACATCTCAAATAAGCAAACGCGGTCAGTACAAAAAAATTTCCGATGACCAGAGAGAAAGAATCATAGAAATGATTATGATAGAAGGTTCTACATTTGCTCGAGTAAATTTTTTCAGTCTAATAAGTCAATAAAGTTTAAAAATATGTTTACTTTTATTCATTATATTTTTTTCAAATAACAGGTAGCTCAGATATTTAAAATTAGTAAAGGGACAGTATCCAGTATAGTTAGAAAATTTCTAAAAACGAACCACACACACAAACAACATCGAGGAGGACGAGTTAGGAAATTAACAAATGAAGAGGAAAGCACGTTGGTTCAATACGTCCAAACAAATAATGATGTCACATTAAAAGAGTGCAAAACATTTGTCGAAAGAGAATTTCCTAACGTAACCATCTGCTTAGCGACCATATCGAACATTTTAAAAAAAACACCAAATCACAATGAAAACACTGTATACAATTCCTGAAGGAAGAAACTCTGCAGACGTTATTGATGAAAGATTTCACTATGCACGAGAGTTAATTTCCTTGGGAGGCAGTGACGAAAAAATCATCTACATTGATGAAGCGGGATTTAATTTATACCTTCATCGAAAACGTGGCAGAAATTTAATTGGTCAAAGAGCTACTACTGTAACACCAAATTCCAAGGGTGGAAATGTATCTATGTCTAAAGACGGTGTAGACCATTACAAGTATCAGCTGACTCCATTCAACACAGACACCTTCATTTTATTCTTACAAGAACTATTTATAGAAACAAAGACAGACTAAATAGAAAGTTTGGTAATTAATTTATTTAACACCTACGCGTTTCGTGGAAACCACATCTTCAGGGTAGGATACAACTACGTTCAGTCAAGAACGGAAGCCTGTTTTTATGGCCATACCCCTCCAATCGGAAAACTTTCTCATTGGAGGGATTTACAATAGCAGGAAATCCAATCATCATACAGTAATCAAGTACAAACAATGAACAGCTCACTGTTCGAAATAATCATTGTTCGAAATAGTAACCAGCTCACTGCCAAACTTGATTCCATGATAATGGAAGACCGTTTCTTGATTGTCTCACTAGATATAGTGAACTTATATACTAATATTCCTTTCTTGGAAACCGTTGACATAATCGACGAGAGGTTGAAGGTGAATGCAGTTAATGAGGATATATGGAATGATATATACAATAGCCTAAAAGTTATACACAAACAAAATTATTTTCAGTTTGAGAATGACTTCTATTCTATGTCCACGGGAGTCCTTATGGGATCCCCAATTAGTGCCACAATTTCAGAGGAATTCCTTCAGGATTTAGAAGAAAGGCATATCACTCCACTCATCGAACAGCATAAAATTGTATTTTACGCAAGGTACGGCGATGACACCTTACTGGTTATCGATACTGCTGAAATCTCTCTTGATAGAATCTTATCTATATTCAATAAGTTCCATCCGAACATGACTTACACTATGGAAGTCGAGAATGAGAGAACTATCAACTTCCTGGATCTGAAGTTATTTAAAAGAATGGATGACAAACGATTGGAGTATGCCATCTTTAGGAAACCAATAGCAACCAACAATGTAATAGGATACGACTCAAACCATCCACCACAACAAAAGTATGCAGCAATCAGTTACTATTTCAATAGGGCACAAAAATACCCCATCACAGTGAAAGATAGGAAGGACGAGATCAATCTCACCTTCGATATCGCAAGAAATAATTCGTTCCCTGATAAGATTACATCTTCAATATTGATAAAAACCAGACGGCCAAGGCAAGGAATCGAAGAAACTAATGAGAGAACATAAAAAGTACGCGGTCTTCACCTATACAGGACCAGAAATAACGAGAATCAGCAAACTTATTTCGTGACAAAGGCATCAGAGTTGCGTTTAAGACCAACAACAAATGCCGATATATGCTTAACCCAAGAATCGTTAACCAGGAACATGAATGTGACTACAGAACCAGCGGTGTATACAAGCTAACATGCCCCGATTGTGGCTCGTTTTACATCACTTCTACGAAGAGGTTGTTTAAGAAAAGATACGAAGAACACCGCAATTCTTGGTTGAAAGGGGATGGCAAGTCGGCCTTTGCCGTCCATCTTATTAACTATCGACATCAATTCGGTGCCATCGAGAACATAATGGATATCGTAAGGAACGTGATCATAAACGGATTTTAACAATAGAAGCCTTGGTAATCAGAAAATATATAAAGAATGGAGACGAGCGTATTTTAAATAATCAGATTAATTTTGAAAATAGCGCCATTTTAGACGTATGGCCATAAAAACAGGCCTCCGTTCTTGACTGAACGTAGTTGTATCCTACCCTGAAAATGTGGTTTCCATGACACCCATAGTTGTTAAATAAATTAATTACCAAACTTGCTATTTAGTCTGTCTTTAGAAGGAGATGAAGCCAGAAACTGTGGACAGAGATTAACAAGAACAACAGGAAACCACTATTCCACATCAGAGGTTTCCTGTTGTTCTTGCTAGTCTGTCTTTGTTTCTATTGTTAGAAAGCAAGTAAGCCCATGATGCAACCTCTTAAGAACTTTTTACTCATTTAAATAGACGATGTGTTATTGTTATAGATAATGTAAGATTTCATAAAACTGACGAAGTGAAGGCATGTATTAGCACCAATGGTCACAGGGTGAAGTACCTTCCCCCTACAGTCCGTTTTTGAACCCCTGTGAGGAGGCCTTCGCAAAGTGGAAAAAATGAGATGCGCTGTGCGCATACTGTAACCAGGCCCAACCTATTGGAAGCGATAAAAGGGGGAATTGCTCAGTTATCACCAACCGATTGCAAGGGATGGGTCTACCATAGTCGCCAATTTCTTCTCCCGTGTCTTGACCGTGTCAATATCACCGGTGATTTACCCCCTCAGTACAGAAATACGGAAGAATAAGCATTTTAATATTACTGTATTTCATTTAGATTTAATTACAATTTTAGTGGTTAATTGTTATTCTTTTCACAGTAATGTTTTTAAAGTTTATGTTAGTGTTTTGTATTCCATAATTGAATTAAAATAATAAAAAATGAATTTACTGTAAATTTACTAAATCAAGGTTTCAATAGGTTGATTTAAGTATAGATGGCAGCGCCTACGCTTTATGTATCTGAGGCTATGACGCTATGGTCGGAATGAGGAGAAAATCTCCGCAATGTTAAGAATGCTGTATAAGAACATGCATGTAAATTGTTCAGTTCCACAGTGTTCGAACAGCAATGTTAAAACCAAATATCTCAAGTTTCATGGATTTCCTACAGATCGAAAAATTCAGTGAGGTTAAATGAGATGGCGTAGCCTAGCCCAATATTTAGCATCGTCACTTTCGTAAATCGTAATTCATTATAAAATTTGCTCACCGTTAGTCAATACTTGTTTATTTCCGTCAGTCCTCACTCCTATTAACTGAAGCTTTTCTTTCAAATCTTTAACTTTCATCTTCGGTAAACTTTTGTAAATAAACTAGACCAAAATTCATAAACCGTAGGGGATGCCATCTGGCGGATAGATTTGGCAGTTAAATCAACCTATAAAAATGTTTTTAATATAAGAGGTGCATCCAGAAAGTAAGTTCCCCGATGTTTTCCCTTTAAAGTAAACGTAATTAGCCATGTCAATTGCGCATGCGTAACAGATCTATGACGTATCAATAATATGCCAGCCGGACAGGTCCCGCCTCGTGCCAGTAGCGTGGTAACAATGGTCCAAAATGGAAGCTCTTATTTCTTCTCCCACCGCCTGCGAGGTTCGGTCGGTGATAAAGTTCTTGAATGCACAAAGCACTGCGCCAATTGAAATTCATCGTCAGCTCTGCCAGATCTATGGGCCGAACATCATGAGTAAGCAGATGGTGCGTCGCTGGTGTAGGCAGTTTTCCGAAGGTCGTCAAAGTGTCCATGATGAAGAGCACAGTGGGCGACCATCCCTCATCAATGATGATCTTCTTGAGCCCTGATCTTGCTCCCAGCGATTTTCACGTTTTTTTGCACCTCAAGAAATTCCTGTCCTCCCGTGAGCGTTTTGGCAACGACGAAGAGCTGAAGACGTCTGTCACACGCTGGTTCCATTCACAGGCGGCAGAGTTCTACGACAGGGGGATACAAAAGTTGATCCCACGATACGACAAGTGTCTCAATTCTGGTGGTGGCTATGTTGAAAAATAGCTGAAACATTGCTATACTTGTTGCCAATAAATATGTTCCTGTAAGTGTGAATTCTTTTTTTTTTTTTTTTTAAATAGGGAAACTTACTTTCTGGATGCGCCTCGTATAATAGATTTTATATTTAGAAATTAAATACCATTTACACGAAATTAAAACACGCATTGTATTTATTTAAATCGTATTAAATTCATTTAAAAATTTCTTAAATCTATTTGAAAGCGTATTAAATTCATTTAAAATTGTATTAAATCTATTTAGAAATGTATAAAATTCACGTAAAACTGTATGAAACCAATTTGTAAAAACTGTAAAAAAAATTTATTTTTAGAGTATTTAGTAATTAAACTTTATTTACACACATTATATTTATTTAAAATCGTATTAAATCTATTTAAAATTGTATGAAACCAATTTGTAAAAACTGTAAAATTAGAAGACTTCAGATAATAAAGTAAGATTATGTAATCATCACTGATTGTTTTTCCATGTTCACATTAAGTGGAATATTAGCTAACAGAATGCATAAAACCCAGGAGTTCAGTGAAGCAGAGAGATTAGACATTTTTCGAATGGCTACGGACGGTTACAGCAATCGACAAGTTGCTAAAAAATTCGGAATTAAGTCACGAAGCTGTCAGAAAAATACTGCTAAAGCTAGAAAAGTATGGAACGGCTAAAAATCTCCACAGATTCGGAAGAAGGAGGGCAACTGACAAACGAACTGATCGGCGAATCATAAAAGCAAGTGAAAAAAAAATCCAAAAACAACAGCCAAAGAAATTAAAGATGACTTGGACTTGAAAGTCAGCCTTAAAACAATAGCTCGTTGAATGAATGAAAAAGAATTTCACGGAAGAGTGGCGAGGGAAAAAAAACCTCTAATTTCACACACAAACAAGAATAAGCGACTGGCCTTTGCTCGAACCCATTTGAATAACCATTTTGGAAAAAATTCATATGGAACAATGAATCCAAGTTTGAAATTTCTCAAAATAATCAACGACAAATAGTGTGGCGGAAGAATGGTACTGCTTTTAAACCAGGTATGACCAAAGGAACAGTCCAACATTCAAAACCATTGATGGTTTGGGTATGTTTCTCATATTCTGGCGTTGGAAGTTTGGTTGAAATTAACGGACGAATGGATTTCAAGATATACAAGGACATACTTAGAGAACAATTACCAGCTCGGCCAGAAAAATGAAGCTTACACGGGGTTACACATTTCATCACGACAATGACCCCAAGCACAAATCGAAATCGGTGATTGAATATTTAGCAAAAAAGAAGATAAAAGTTCTCGACTGGCCTCTACAGTGTCCTGAAATAAATCCCATTGAAAACATATTGGTTGAAATGGATCGAAAAGTCCCGTGCACCAGATACAAGAGCATGAAGGACTTCAAAGATGCAATTTTTGAATGCTGGGAAGATATTCCACTGGATACATTACAGAAACTGGTTGACAGGCTTTCTAAGGCAAAGCGCGCACTGAGGGGGTGTGGGAATGGCGTGGAAGTGGCGTGGTTAAGAAGTGGTGCGTGGCGTGGGAGTGGAGTGGTGGTGATATGGTGTCGAAGTGGTTTAACGCGCACTGAAGTGGCAAGTGCCACCGACTTGCCACTTGGTATGTCGTCCTCAGAAGATGAAGATGCTTTGTTATTTATGCAACTTCTTTATCTTAATAATACGCAAAATCAACGCAGGAAAAAGCGCCCGTGGATTCACCCTCTTTGGCAAAAGAACAAAAAACATGGAATATATAACATATATAGACATGATTTAAATTTTGACAACGAAAAATTCAAACTTTTTTACCGAATGAAGAAAGTAACAGTTTGCAAATAAATACTTTTGAAATACTATGTCCTGTGCTTCAAAAGAAAGACAAATTTCTCATAACAACACTGCTGTTTTGCATTCTGCCTACTCGAATGTGTACTAGCAAGTGGCAGCGAAGTGGCATGCTACTCGAAAATTAAACATGTCAGAGGCGAGTGGCACCAGACTGGTGCCACGCCACTTCCACTCCACTTGCTTACCACCTCAGTGCGCGCCTGGCCTAAGAGATTACAAGCAATAATCAATGGTAAGGGTGGACCCACTAAATATTAAGTAACCTTCATTTGTGTTTTCTTATGTTCAGTTTTCCGAGCAACATACTTTTGCCACCTACACATTGTTTGTTTTTTTTTTGCGCATAACTTATGCTATATAATTTATTTTGTTACTATTTTTCATTTTTTTTATGTTCGTAAAGGTTATATATAGTATTCATTGTAGTAGTAAAAATTGATTGCCTGATGCATTTTTTCTTATTTGCATTTAGATGACTAAAAAATATTCAGTGGCAACTTAATTATGACAAGCACTGTAATTTGGAACTGGGTATTACATTAAAAAGAAAGAAAAGAAAAGTATAATAAAGTTATAAAAGTATGGACTATACAGGGTGCGGCAGGTATTTCGAGAACAAGACGAGGTCCACAGGTAAAAGGAGAAGACACTTATGATACCACAGAGCCTTTAATACAATTTACATTTTTGTATTAAGGACTACAAAATACATATTGTTATTCAATAAAACCACCGTAAACTACAATGACAGCCTCTACATGCTGTCGGAACCGCAGGCAGGCAGCAATGAGGTGGGTCTTCTGGATTTCTGCCATTGCCTTTACCATAGCTGGCCTGAGAGCTTCAACCGTGTTGTGTGGATGCTTGTTGGACTCTTTCTCAACGACGCCCCACATGTAATAGTCCAAAAGGTTGAGATCAGGGAAGCGGGGGCGGGGCCGGGGGTACATGTTGGGAGGAGTGTGGTCGTTAAGGTTCCTCCACATGCTTCAGCTTTATGAGGTGGTGCTTGGCCCTGTCCAGTCAATTCTTCTTAGTTGTCTCGGACATGAACTGTCCCCTCCGAAACGCATACGACTTGAAACTGAGGTCTTCACGCACCACACGTCAAATGGTCACCTCATTACCTGTTGCTCCCTCCCGGGTGCCGTCATGGACTTCCCAGGGTCCTCATCGATTGCAGCTTGGACAGAACGGATGAATTCCGGCGTCCTGATACGGTTCGAGCGCCAACAATGTCGTTTCCCCTGTGAAACGGTTGGCACATCATCACTGGCAGTGTCCAGTTCTCCCTGAATTTTGAACACGAATGAACTGGCGACTTTCAGGAATGCAACACAATCTCAGAATCGGAGTGTCCTGCAGCCAAGGAGACGATGACAGCATGCTGCTTCATTTGCTGGGTTATCTTTAGATCCGCCATGTTTATCTGCCTCATTTCGGAATCGTTAAATAGTATGACGTAATAGTACGTCATACTATTACGTCATACTCACGTGTTCTCAAATACCTGCCGCACCCTGAACATGGCAATTATACAAGAAGTCTCAAATGTTTAGGGTCAAAATAATTCTACAGACAGTACAGGAAGGTAAACCGAATAAAGTCAAACCAATTTATTACGAAACCAGTAATTACGATATTTTCTCTGGCCCCATCCTTGTGTTCGATATCATTATCAAAAGTTTCACTTTCACCAATATTTTTATTATACATCAGGGTTCTCCCCAAACCCTTTTGAATGAACACGCGCCGCCCGGCTGATTTCAGCAAGTGATGTCAAAGACGAATTAGCTTGAAAGCTTTGAATTACATAATACAGACAGTCATTTCTCTTTAACTTAGCCGATTTTGGATGACTGTCACTTCACATGAAGCCCTCTCTCCACCATCAATTATGTTCAATGCAGTTCCCCTGATTCCTAGCAATAGCCCAGCAATATCAATTTCATGCTAGCAAACTTCTTTGCAGGATGGTGAGAGGAATTTTGTTCCCTACCTCCTCGCACACTTTCCAAGTACAGCAATGGTTTTCGTACGACGCCTTCCGAGACCCATTTTGAGAAGGCCAAAGCCACAAAAGTCCATGAGGGAGACTTCAGGTGACTTGACAGGGATAGCAGAGAAGGGTATTGCACGAATGCCAGTCTCTTCTTCCATTTGTGCCATGAAATTCTGTGCCGAGTGCATGATGTGGCTGGACGCCTTATTTTGATGAACACAAACTTTGCTACTCTCCTGCCCGTACAATACCAGGATCTCCTCAGTGTAAAGAGGCTTCAAAACGTTCTCCTGGCAGTCATTTGCATTCATCTTAGTGTTTTTCTCCACCCGACTAAGAAGTTGCAATCATCCTTTTGAGCCGTACCCTGCCACCACCATGAAGCCTTTCAGAAAACTTTCACAACATTTGCGCCCCCCAATCATTCCGGTCTTTCACATATGGTTCCATTGCACGAACCTTACCACAATCTGTTACGTAAACCCATGCTTCATCCAACGTGACAACAAACCGCTATTCTTGTAGCGTTTTCGAGCGTTGGTTGTTGTTGAAAAAGATACATGTGTAGTGAGAGAATTGGCTTTGATCGATATTTTGATACTGATTTTTAGTTGGTGGCGGGAAATAGCGGGAAATCGGAACGCCTACTTGCGGGAAATAGCAGGAAATCGGAACGCCTACTTGCGAGAAATAGCGGGAAATCAAAACGCCTACTTGCGGGAAATAGCGGGAAATCAAAACGCCTACTTACGGGAAATAGCAGGAAATCGGGACACCTACTTGCGAGAAAAATCAACATCTCCTGGTGGCAGCACTGGCTCAATTACGTCCAGTTTTAAAACAGAAATCTTTGCATGATTTTTACTTAAATAAACAGTGATTCCATGAAAGAATTGAAAAGTACTTGACCACGCCTCCTTCGTTATTACAAACTGCTTATATTGGGATCCCCTCAAATTTGTTATAACAAGATTTTACAATGGTTTCTTAAATGGTTTATGTAACAGTATCCATTTAGCCTTTCGGTACACGATTATAGCATTAATTGTTTATCTCTGGTTATTCTAGATTCGATTATAGCGTTATTTTTTCATGTCAACAATACCCACAAATATTTGAGGTATTCTTGCATAATAATAATAATAATAATAATAATAATAATAATAATAATAATAAAGAGAGAGAAGTCATTAAATGTATTCAATATAGAAGCTTACCTGTGCTACATACTGGGCTGGAACCATAACAAATCCAGGCATATTGCCTCCTGTTGATATCAGTGCTGTTCCCAAGGGCAACGGTGTAAGTGAATTACTAGGGACCGTAACATTATTTGATGTTGTTCGAATATGCCCCATACAAGAACCGCTAGACGTTGGTATTAAAATACGTTGTTGTGCAACTGCTGGCTTTGTAAGCACCTACGTAAAAAAAATTTGACCTTCTCAGATATGCTACAGTATACACAGGGAACAAGTATAAAGGGGGAAACCATCTTACAGAAGGTTGTCCAGCAGGAGCAATAGGCACTGCTATTTTTACTTGAGCTGGTTGTTGCTGTTGTGATATTGATGCAGGAATCCCTGCAGGTGCAATAGGCTTAGTTGTTGTAACAGGGACAACCGTAGCAGTTTTGGTTCCTGAATAATTAGAAACAAAGGAATACCAACCATAGACAATAAAAATTATTTAAAGAAATTTTTTGTTTACATGTCTGTGCAATGAACAATACAAAAAAGAGCAATAACTATTGGTTCCTTGGTGAAAAGGGAAGACTAATGCACTCACCTGTAGAGTTGCCAACTGACGTCACAAGTCTTACATAATGGAATTTACTTCCTGGCACTTGAATGGGCTGAACGTTTGCTGTACTGGATATTGGAACAGCAAACTGTTTTATGGTAGTGGCAGTGGTGGTGGTAGTGGATGCAACAGTTGCTGTTACTGGAGGTTGGCCTATAAGAGCAGTTCCAGTTTTTACAGGTCCCTAAAAGAAATCAATTATATATTCGAACATTTAAACAATTTTTTCAAAAACATTCTTACATTTACAGGTTAAATGTCATTTTTATTAAAAAACATTCAAATCAATCTTGCTGCAAAAGATGTGATGACTTATTTCTTGGTATTTCTTTCTGCTGAGATAAAAGGTAGTCCATGAAAAACCACATAGAAGAATTACCACTTTTCTTTCTTAAAGAATTCAAGGACTTTTCAATGACTCTATTCTGTTTTCAAGTACTTTTAAGAACCTTGAAAACGAAAAAAACTTTTTCAAGGACTCGTACGAACCTTGAAGTTTCTTCAACGTTTCACTATCATCTACTCTTTTCAAGAGCTCTAGCTTAATTTTAATCAGCACAAACCTTCTTTCCACTTATCGTCATAAAAATAAAAGCGAAATAGAAACTGAATAATTTTTTTAGATCAGCAACATGTGGCATGACCCTCTACAGTGATTCAGCTCGAAATACATGGAACCTCGAACTACTGAGGTTCAAATTATCGGGGCTCTACTGTTTACCGATTCAGTAATCTCAACAGATTTTAACATTTTTCTTTAATAGATGAAATATAAAGATAAATAAATAAAAACAGATACAAAAAATAAGAAAATTCTCCTATGAATGAATTAGAAACAAGATGAATATCAATAAAAAAAAGGCCATCAAATATTAAAAAAAAACAATCACGAAGAAACAAATATAGCAAATCTTCTTACCATAAAAAAAACAATCACTGTTTTCAATGTGAAAATAAATTCAATTTGTTAATGTTCTTTTAGAATTTGCACAATTTTACTATAATTTCCAAATTAAAAAAAACAGAATAAGGATAACATTTTTTAAAAGATATGGTTCATATCTTCCACTTAAATTGAAAGAAGCTCCTTTACCTTAATGAACCTTTTTTTTATAATTTCTTCAATCTTTTGCAACAATAATCCATGTTAACAGAACCTTATTTGAGTCAATTGTTGCAAGCATTTGATGGCATGACAGCCATATAAAAGCTACATTCTTGATGAAATCAGATTCCTTTTTATTTAAGTCTGGAAAAGCATTTTTAAATTTAAATTATGTATTTTTTTTTAAACCAAAGAAGCCCAAAGATGGAATACTATTTCAGGATTTAATATTTTCTTAATTCCAGGAAAACCATCATTCTTCCAAGATATTTAAAAAAAATAAAATCCCACTTTTTAAGTTGAAAAAATTAATTTTCTTCTCTATCTCTGTAAATTTAGGGAATAAAATAATAAAAAACTTATCACAAAAATCAATAGATCTTTTTTCTGTTAAAGCAGGGTTCCCCTACGATTTTGGTGCGATGGGCCTCTAGCCCCACCCATTCAGGTGTTAGAGCCTCACACGTAAGGAATTGATATACAGTGGTCACTGCTTAAATGGCTGCCTTGGGACCATGTTTAAGTGGCCACATTAATCGGTGGCTGTTTTAGGTGAGCTTAACAGAAGTACTTAAGATACAGTACAATATCTTGTCAAAATAGTATACAGGGTGATTCAAATAGTGTGTAAAACAATTTAAAGGGGTATTATAGAGGTCAAGGTAAACACAAAAAGTCCTATGAACATGGTTCCGAATTTGAATGATAACATATGAACAGAAATAAAAATACCGCCACCAAGATCAACAAGTTAATAACTCAGGTTCTGTAAAGCCTAGATTAATGAAATTTGGAGGAATAACAGGGTACATAGGACTGTGTATACCGTTAAAATTTGATTGAATTCCAACGAGAAGTTTCCGAATTACGCAGTAAAATTTTAACAAGTGCTGGTTAGTACTCACAAGTGAACACATGTTATGAGTATAACACTTAAAAGCAACATACTTGCCCCCTCCCATATGAGTATAACTTATCATTATCCAAGATGTTCTGTAACTTTCTGAGCAGATTTCATATAGTAAGCGTCTAAAAACTTACCGTTACAGGAATAGCTTGTCTGAAGATGACTTTTGATGGGGAAGCAACCGTAACAGGAATCATTTTATTTCCACTGCTAGCAGCTGTTGTGTTTGTTACAAATGTTATTGTGTTGGTTGTGGCAACTGGTGCAGGGGCTATCCTTTGAGGAGATTTTGCAACACTAACTGGTATCATGATTTTCGTTGGAGTTTTTGAAGAAGGTGATGAAATAGCAATTTTGCTGACTACAATACCCTGAAAGTTTATATTAAAAAACAATTGTTTTTAGCACTCAGAAAATAAAAGCTAATCTACAACCTGGGCCAAAAGCCTGGACCCTCCTAAAAAAATCAAATGCTATGGGTGGAGCTAATAATTTCGATTAGGGCCACCATTTTGGATACAACTCCAAATCTTCAAATGGGAAAAGCGGTCCTGTGGCGTGAAATGCATGTGGAATTTAAATAAATGGTGTTATCCATATTAATCACAAATGCCGATTTTTAAATTAACAAAATATCATAAATTATTTGATGTGCTCAATTTGCCTGCAGTTTCTGATTGAAAAATCCAACCTGAAGCCCCATTCATGTTGAACATTCATGAGAACAGTAGGGTCCAATACTCTGACAACCCTGTGAGATACGCAGTTTCAGATGTTAAATGTTCAAAATCTTCTATGCATAAAAAATGAAACCAGAGATAAAAATCCATTGGGGTCAAGTCTGGGATCTAGAGAACCACTTCACTGGTACACATCGGTCAATCCAACAACTGTGAAATTGCAGGTCCCTGGACTTGATTCCAATGGATTTTTACCTCTGAGATCACTTGAAGACTCTGGTGTTATATGAGGAAGATGATGAACATCTGAAACTGTATCACACAGGCTTGCAAGAGCGTTGACGCCAACGTTCAACTTAAATGAGGCTTCAGGTTGGATTTAACAATCAGAAATGGCGGGCAACACATCCTGTAAGACATTTGTAACATTTTGTTATTTAGAAATCACCAGTTGTGGCCTTTGTGGTGAACGTGAACGTCATGTCCGATCAAAAAACTACAATAACTTAAAAATGAGTAAAGATATGTAAAAAATAACAACACTCTTGTGTTTGTCAGGAAATTCTACATGCATTTCATATATCACATGACCCCCTTCCCATTTGAAAATTTGGGACTGCATCCAAGAGCCAGCCATCTTGATTACGTGAGCAAAATACTCCCCACCTTCTACTCCTATTAGTATCTGCAATCGAAATTATTAGCTCCACCCCTAACATTTAAGTTTTATTTAGGTGGGTCCAGACTTTTGGTCCATCCAGTTTTTTTTTTGATTTTACATGACTCACTTGCTTTGATGGAGTTCCAGGAATGGCAGTAAGGATTGGAGTTTTAGACGGTGACGCTAATAATGTTGCTTGATTTAAATTTATGGTTTTGGTTGGACTTAATATAGTTTGTGGTTGGGCTGCAATTATTTTTACCGACTGACCAAGTGCAGATGTTGTCGTTGCAGTACTGTTGTTTCCTAAAGTATTTACCGTCTGAATTGGCGCTAAACACAACTGTTGAGTACCACTTTGCCCTCCGAGGGGATTACTGGCAATTATCACTTTGGTAATAACTTGACCACTGGGATTCATTGTTGGCCGTTTGACAATAGCCTGTACGGTCTTCATGTCTGTCCTAGACGAACACTGAGAGGGAACTAAAGTTGCAACAGGGGTTAATGCACTGGCACTTGTGACAACTGCAACTTTTCCAGATGAAGCTGTAGAATTAGTCGTTACATTTAACGCAGACGTGGTCGAAATGAGATACACGGAATTTGGATTGTTATTTACTTCAGTTATCACATGATCAGTTGTCACTATCTTTTCGCTTTTCACAGTTTTCAAACTTGTACTGTCGGCATTATCTTTGCTGTTCACTTTAATAACATTGTTTGGGCTTGTCTTTAGGGCAGTTTCTAATATGGGACTCTCTGATTGCCCATTCACACTTTCAGAGTTATTGCATAGTGGAGTAACATTTTTACATTCTGTCTTTGCAATGGATGTGGACGGCGTGCCATCAGTCAATGCAATGACAGATGAGTTTTCATTGGAGTCTGTAAGGCAATCAAGTTCTGCGTTTATGGTTGGTAGAGATTCTAAATCTTGGGAAGTGAAGTGGGCAGAAGAGCTCTCCAGAGCCATGCTCCCCACTCCAACTCCCAAATCGGCATCCCCTAAACCCGTAGTGTCCAAATTTGATGAATCCAGTTTGTAAAATTAATGCTGCAAGTTAAGGTTATGGGTGCATATGGCCAGCATTGCAATTGACATTCCACGAATTACATCTAATAAAGGGAGGAAAAAAAAGAAAGAAAAAAAAAATCAAAAACTTTTGTCTAAATTCAGAATACCATCCATAAGAGTAAAAACTATTACGAAACATAAGCATAAAGATCTCTATATAAGGCAAAGGGCAATGTGGCACAGGACAGAAGCTATTTTAGGACTGTGCCACACCAAAAAGACCAAAGATCAGACTGAGCATCATAAGCAGTCTGATCATAAGCATATAATAACTCTTAGAAAATACTTAAATATTACCTTTTCTGTGGATATTACATCAATAAGCACGCAAAAAACCAAACCGCTTTTCCACAATAAAATTGTAATCTCATGGATGCACATTTCGAACGCTTGCCTCACAAGAATCAAAAAGGAGGATAACCAGAATTAAAGAAATGCTCCAGGTTTACATTTTATACAGACTGGACACAGAGCAAAACCCGACGGATCCAAGATCCTACACCAAACAAATGACTGGAAGAGATTAAACTTCTTGGACACGCTTTAAATCAACAAGAAACCCGAGAAAGACCTCTTAAACTTGGACAAGGGACCTATGGACCTTGGAGACTGGGCAAACATAGTATGGCATATCTACTAAATTGGACAATTTCCCCGATTGGTTAACGAATTCAACCTGAATTGGAAGAAATATGGAATCTTCTCATTGGCTGGCCTAAAAAATTTCTTTGTATCACCAAATAGTACCTGTATGTATTTATAACTGTGTATGTTAAATTGATTTTGTATTGGTGCCTGATTGACTCCCTTTGTGTTTATATCTTGCCTTGAGTGCTATTGTAAATTTAGTCATGTTGAAAACTGAACGCTTAGTGTTCGAAATGTGCATTCATGAGGATCAAAACTTTAGCGCGGAAAAGCGGTTTGGTTTTTTGCTTGCTTATTAATAATCACTCTTGTTTATCTTAATACTTTGGTTTGTCTTTACAAGTTCCAAGAACATTAATAAAAATTTTAAAAAATATGCCTTGAAACCGTGGACACTACAGCTAGAAAAAGAAGAATAAAACTATAAATTACAAATTCACCAAGAATATAATTTTATTTTTACTTTTATTCCAGAACATGTTCCAAATCATCAAGTACATTTTATTTACCTTTTTTATAAAAAATACTAACAGGAAATTAATCTCCATGGAGGGTATAGCAAAGTAGCAGAAGCCCCAAGTTCATTTATTTTTTCATTATCACCAGGAGACCAGATTAAAATTTTGACTTATCAAGGATTTGACTTAAATGTTCCAACGAAAACGAGACTAGCAGATACATACATTGTATTATAACTAATGAGACGTTTATGTTCAGTATTGTACAAAGAAACTGGACAAATAGTTAATGCTGTGTCCATTCATATTTCCCCAAATAGTTTATCATCTGAGCAATTTCTTCCTGAATGAACCCATGGAAATTAAATTTATCAGTTTTCACACTGCAGCAATATCAAAATGTGTTTTAATGATGTTAAATTAACACAATAAAGAATTTTGTTGCCATTAGTACCAAAGTCTCTATATTGAAATATGCACTGTCTTTACATTTCGCACCTTGTTATTGTACAGGGAGGGATCTAGTTACACTGGTTGATACTGGCCACACCAACCAGTAGGGCCGGACTGTTGCCTTGAATGGTCCTGGGCTAATCAATAGCTTGAAATTGAAGGGGGGGGGTCCTCTACAGCCCCATAAAGACCATGCCTAATTTGGGGGGGGGGGGGTCCTAGAAATTTAGGCATCGACTACTTAGGTCATTTTGCACCTTTCACACAAGTTATATCTGTACGCAGACCGGGACAAACACAAACATCCATGCCCACGGCGAGATTCGAACTCACGGCCAGGCAGACTCGAGAACTAGAAAACCTACGCCCTAGCCCTCTCGGCCACCTGGCCGGCCTAAATTGGCCCTGACAACTACCACTAAGAATGAAAGTTAAATATGAATTATACAGTAAAAGCTATATAAAATAAACCACTGGAAACCAAACACGCAATGGTGGCTGACAACATTACAACAAAAATATTTCTCGGAAAATTTAACCAGTGCTCAGCAATTTCTAGCTGGATCCCTGATGGAGTTTTATTTTGTCGGAACATAGGGTAAACTGTCCAGTTGTTGCCACCCTTATGATAAAAATTGTCTTTTTGATTCTAAAGTGCTACTGTGATTAAGTTTGCATTTAAAATATTCAAAGCAAGACATAAAGGAAGGTGTGGAGACGATATTACGGGAAAAACTTTTCAATTTATTACTTTAGTGTATTTGAAAATTAGATGTGAAAATAACTGATAATGCCAGTAGTTGCCACCCTCATTTATCTATAAATAATTTTACATTAATTTTTTTCTTTCATGAATTACGTTACCACACATCTTACTGAACAATATCATATAATAATATTTGACAATTTAACAATACATTTACTTATTTTGTGTCTTTATCGAAAACCACTGTCTTAACAGTTTGCTTAACACAGCGTGTGATTGATCACGAAGCACAGTTTTTAAATCTACATAAAAACCAAACATAAGCGACTAGTTGGTAATTGAATATAATGGAACCAATAAATACAAACATTTGCGTTCCTATTGCATGTCACGTTTTATAGAAATGTAATGTTTTCGTTAAAAAGTGGCCTCACAACTGGGCAGCTTACCCTATCTCAGTGCAGTAAATTTCTACACGTAATAGCAGCTCATTTAGGTCTTAACAGCAATGATAAGAAAAATTATTCCTTTTGCTGTATAAAGTTGATATATCCACAAAATTTCATTACTTTTATCTGCAGAAATCAGATTCACCCCCACAGGCTTTAAAAAACTTATTAGGTTGTAAAAAGTGGATCATTTCATCTTATCAGTTGACAGGGATAATTTCAGGAAATTTCATAAACTCAGTGAAAGGTTTAGTTTATAAAAATGAAACATTCCCATACTATCCATTCTTTGAGGTAACTGAATGAGTTATAATAAATTTTATTGTTATTCGTCTGATTAAGAAGTAAAAAAAAAAAAAAAAAAAAAAAAAAAAAAAAAAATTTGCTTTTAACCAAACAATTACAGATATGGCAAATTAATTGATTACAGATAGTCATCCTGTTGTCAGGTGATATATATGATACTTCCAAAATAAATTTTTGCAATGAAGTTTGATAGTCACTCTTTATATAAAATTATTCCTACCCATTTACATTTTGTCTTCCTTTCTTGGCAAACCTATTAGCTCCATGTGTTTTTTCTTTTTCCCCTAAGAACACAAAGGAATAAGCAATTTCCCCTCTGGAATCCCAAGCAAAACAAATGGCACACTAAACAATTCAAAAAATGTCTCCAGTTACATAAATAAGCACACTGAACTAGAAAATTTTAGAATGGGTGATCAAATATGGCCTTAAATTTAAATCTGTGCTATGCCAAATTTTAATTTATAAACAGACTTTAAAAATTTATAACGAATTTAAGAACACTTCAAACAAGAGACAAAAAATATGCATCCAAAAAAGTACTTGCTCCCATATGGATACTGATAAATGGAGTACATAGAGCATGGGTGATAATGGGCCATCCTGTTATGTTTTTTTTCCCCTTTATTTTACACGTTTGTTCCTGATCAAATTGGAGTTAGTACACAAAAACAATTTAGCTATTTTTTATTCTATTTATTGTTGAAAAACTTTTATTAAGTATAAAATTTATAACCTGGCAACAAATGCAAGTTTCTTTCTCTATTTGGAAATCCTCTTCCTTTTCATGTTCAAAGTGATCAAGAAGTGAAAAAAATGTGTTGGTTTTTTCCATTCCATCAAATAAACCAAATAATCAACTGCCACCTAAATACACAACAGCCTGAATATTTGAAGGCCAAGTCTTTCAAAATCAGATCTTATAAATATTAACATTATTAGATATTACAGTATTATCTATCTTTTTTTTTGTTTCTTAAAAAAAAAAAAATAAATAAATAAATAAATAAATAAATAAATAAATAAATAAATAAATAAATAAATAAATAAATAAATTTAGTAATAGTGTACTATAAAAATTAATGAAATAAATAAATCAAATAAAAGATATCCCAGTTATTTAAGTTCTAGAACTCATCTTCATCTACTGGCCAGTTATTTAATTAAGTTCCTGAACTTTAATATCCAGATTATCTGTGGTATCCATTACAAAAGATCCAGTTATAAAGAAAACCTGGTTATTTAACCTAGATAAAAAAAAATCTGTTATGGGCACCACGGGACTCCCTTGTATGAAACTTTATTGAATGCTTTTTTTGGGGAAATATTCTCATTATTATTCTTGAAACACATATTTCAATCTCTCTCTTTGATGTCTAAAAACTCCAATTATTGAAACAAATTTTGAATGCAGTTTTTGTTCTTCAAATATAGTACTTCAAACTCTGATGTCACAAACTGCTCCCGCAAACAAAACTCCATAGACTTGAAAGGAAATCTGTTGCAGACACCACAAATACGCATATTTGGCCCAGCTGATTGCAATCAAAAGGGAAGGTGCACAACAGTCCTAAAAACAAAATTTCAACATTCTACAGCTAAACGTCTTGACAAATGCGAGATAAACACTTAAGTACAGACCTCACGCCAAAACACTTCAAAATGGATTCAGGCATGGTCAAAATGTATATTTCCATTGAAATCTGAAAATCGAAATTTTTCGCGATTAAAATACTTCCTTGTACGAAGTAAAGGAAGTAAAGAGTGAGGAAAAAACATCTTAGTTATTGATGTCACAATGGGGATAAACAAGTCATAGCCAGGATATTTTCATCATCGTTTAAAATGACGGCAGATTCCGTCGCTTCACTCAGTCTCTGAAACCAAGAATGAAAAATTTGATTCTAATCAGGTGTATAAATCTGGTAGCTTTGACCAAGTGGCCAATTTTCGTCCTATAACGATTTTACCACCTTTAATGAAATCTCGGCTTCTTCCACAACTTATATGGTTCCAGACAATTTAGTGTCCTTTTATAACAACAAATTCTTCATATCAACCATCTAAACCAAAAGTTAATAAGCAGCTGCAATACATTCAGCAATGGATTAACCTCCAATTGGGCTCCAAAAATTTGCTGGGACCCTATTTGGTTGTGTGTTTAGAAATGTAGACAAAAATCGGATAAATTCATCGCAGAGCTCTCTTGGATATTACGGGATTTTTTTGTCTATAATTCATCATTGAATACCTTTGATTGAAGAACAGTTTCTCTTGTAATGACCTGTGTTTTTGTTATGTATGAAGTGAAGTAAATTATGGATTTTGAGGCTTATCTGGTTATTCTATGCTTAAAACATGGAAACTTTTTGGCACTTGCCCAATTGTGTATCAACAAGTTTCTATCTGCAAATTAAACTGGATGTTTGCTATGATGTCACAAAATGGATATGACGAAGAAACAAAAAATGAAGTCACAAAAAACTAATACTTTTCCTCTGCAGTGCACAAAAGATTGGGTTTTATTTATTTATTTATTTTTAAACCTGAATCTTTAAAAGTTCCAGAACTTAAATAACTGGGATTTTTGGGAAGTGGATGCTTAGCGAAGTATATTCGTCACATTTATATAAGGGAATTAAGGAAGGAAATAATAAACTGAAGATGGACTTAGTTATCTGGAAACATTATTGAATATTTTACAATTTCTTCAGGAAATGTATAAGAAAATACACGAGGAAGGTCTAAACAAGTATAAGGAGTAGTGTGAGCTTAATACATCGATTCGTATGAAGAATTGATTGAAGCATCAATAATTGATGTAAACCGGATTCTCGAAGCATCGGCTATTTTAGTATGGATGTTTTCACATGGCAATAATCACCTTTTACAAATTCCAAAATGGTGTCTGTGCTGGGGAGCTGTTAATACTAAAACCAATAGTATTTCGGAAATTTTTTTTCTAAAAGATCCAGTGTATTAGGAAGATTACTTAATTTGTGTTAAGGATATCAAAATATTTATATATTTTGGAAACCAAGACTACAGGCTACGTAATGCCTTGTAATTTTTACTTAAATTGATTAAATGGAATTAGAATGTGTCTAAAATCAAAGTTTAATTAAATCCATTTGGGAAAAATTAGAAAATGAGAGATGTAGTACATAGTATTGTGATTATGATTAGATGTTTATATTCAGCATTGTAAATAGGATTCACGAATTGTCTTAATTTTCCTTCAATACAGTAGTTACACTTCCTACTTGGTGAGATGGTTTTCAACATCTTCACAACTCCAGGGAAAACAACAACAATGAAGTTCTATTTGATGTCAGGGAAAACCATCTCACCAAGTAAAAACTGTAACTACATATTGAAGGAAAATTAAAAAATTCATGGATCTCCTATTTACAAGTCAAATAAGTAATAACCGTTTGCTAAATTTAAATAAATGTGTCATAAAATTACCAAGAAATATAATATTTAATACAGTAGAATCTCGATAAATCTAATCTCAAGGGAAGAGCAAAATGCTTCGATTTGTAGAAGTCTTCGATTTACTGAAGTTAAGTAAAATAAAATTCAAATTATCGAGGTTCGAATTAAAAAACGTGTATTTATTTTTGTCTATTAGTGCGGACGTTTAGTGCAAATTATTAAGTAGGGAAGAAATTATTAAGTAGATACTTATTGGTTTCACAATGTCCATCTGTCCGTTCTCTCCGTCCCCTTCATAATTTCTGCATTTTTTGAGATAGAAAGTTCAAATTCGGAATGTAGCTTACTATGGGCCTGAGTACCTTCACTATTTAGTTTGTTTTGATTGGACCACTGGGGTCAGAATTACGGGGGTTGGAGTTAGAGGGGACCAAGTGATCTATGTGGTATTTAGGTATGTAAGGGAGTGAAATTCAATATGTATATGCCTCTAGACAAAATCTACATTCCTATGAAGTTTGTGCCAAATTGTCCCAGTGAGGACGGAGTTGTGGGAGAGTGGGAGTCACTTGGTCTTTAGAACTATGGCAACAGATGGCATGTAATATATCATTCGATCGAAAATGATGAGAAAGGAAAGAAGATAGGGTTCATTAGTATTTTCTAAATACTAAGTTCAAGAAAAACAATTTTTTGATTAAAAAAAAAAAATAAAAAATGGGAGTTAAAAATAGATGAACTCAGGGCTTCCACTACTTTCCTATACCTTCTTCGGGAAGCTTAATTTCTTGTTTGATAGACGATTATTTGGCCAATTGGAATCGAGTAAGCTTGTAAAGCTAATCAGAATCAGAACTGTTTATGAATGAAAACTAATGAGAACTGCTTATGAAAACTTATAGGGAAGAGATAAACCGACACTAATTCTGGCCGTGCAGCCAATGAGAAAGACCGGCCACGGTACCAAAAAATCTGAGCAACATTCCATCCTTCATCGTTTACAAAAAAAAAAAAAAAAAAAAAAAAATCAATTGTTAAAACCCCAGATGGAGACAACGAAGGTTGAAGTGTTGCTCAGATTACTAGGGTCAGGTGACTTTTCAGTGTTGCGGTCGCTGGATGCGAATTTATAGAGATTTAGATTAGCAGAAATTCAGATTTGTGGACAAAATTCCTTTGCATTAACTTCGATTTATACAGGCTAACTTTCCTCAAAAAAAAAAAAAAAAAATCCAATTTTTGAAATTATGGAGGAAGGGAATAGACTAAAATTTCAAATTATGGAGGAAATTTAATTTATCGAGGTTCTATTGTATTTGAATATACAAATTATTGGAGTAATCGTTCCATAGTAGGTAAATGGTGGGTAATTCAAATATGCAAGCAATTTATTTTTAAAACTTGAAAAGGAATTATAAAGCCCAGCACAAAATAAAAAGGAAACTAGTGCATGCGTAAATGAAAAAAACCTCATTCAACCAATCAGATACGGGGTATTACTCATTCCTGGCATCAGTAATAAGTAATGGCCTATTTCCTTTCCCGTTTTTGAGTGGTTGAACGAGTTTTTTTTCTTCTATTATGCAAGCGCCAGTTTCCTTTTTCTTTCGTGCCAGGCAGTGCAGTCTATAATTTAAAAAAAAAACAAAACAAAATATTGTGTCTCATACTCCTGTGTAGCAAGAATGATCAAACTCAACAATGATCTGGCTCTCAATATTTCACCAATTATTGGTTTCACAATGTCCGTCCGTCTGTCCCCTTCACTATTTAGTTTGGTTTTGACTGGTCTACTGGGGTCGGAGTTAGAGGAGACAAAGTGATCTATATGGTAATTAGGTATGTAAAGGAGTGAAATGCGATATGCATACTCCTCTAGGGAAAATCTCCAGTCCTATAAAGTTGGGCCAAATTGTCCCAGTGGAGTCGGACTTGTGGGGTGGTGGTCACTTGGTTTTTAGAACTAATGCCAACAGATGGCATGTGATATATCATTCGATCGAAAATGATAAGGAAAGAAGATAGGGATCTTTTATATTTTCCAAATACAAGGTCCGCCAGTGAAACGGGAAGATTTGAGGTGAGGTTGGCAGCTACGGCGAAGTAGTACGGAACTAAGTTGCTGGCCTATCATGACCTACAAGGCCTCTCCTGCAATTAGGTTTTGTCGGCAGGACGGGTTCAGTATATTTGACGCTAGGGGGCAGGAGGTAAACTGACTTTCTCCTAGTGAATGAAAACACACTTTTCCACCAATATGGAGCAATAAGCCACACTGCAAGATCTCAATCAATGCTGTGAATGCTTTGTCCCATAACGTGTCGTTTCTCGAATTGGGGTTATCAGTTGGCCCCCTCGATCTCCCGACCCAAAAACGAGTGTTTTAAAATGATCCACCCAGGAAAATCTCAGCCCTCAAACAACGGATCCGTGATGAGATTGCAGCAATAACTGTCAATATGCTGCAAATGGTTATGCAAACTTTCAGTCTCGATTCCAAGATTGCATAAATTTCAACGGAGGACATTTGGCAGATGTTGTATTCAAAAAATGATTTTTTCTTATTGCAAAACAAAAGGCTACTCTTTTACTTTCCAGTAACACCTTAGAAGTTATTACAAAAAAATAATTGCTTGACAATAAAAATATTTACGAAATCTTCCAGTTTGGCTGGTGGACCTTGTACTAAGTTCTAGAAAATAATTTTTTGATAAAAAAAATTTGGGGTTAAAGTGCAGATGAAGGAATAAAAATTGATGAATTCAGAAATTCCGCTACTTTACTATACCTTCCTTGGGAGGCTTAATTTCTTGTTTACTTTGAATTGGTGAGAGTATTGTTAAATTTAAGCAATAATAATAATATATTTATTTGCTAAATTAAATTAAAGGCGGTCTTAACTTTTCAAAAATTCCAGTATTTACTTTGCAATATTGAAAACATGAATACACAAACTTATTGGAATGTTAATTTCTTAGTTGGCAAGTGGTGGATTAATTCAAATAAGGAATCTATTTTTCTAAATGGGAATGAGCTAGTTATTATAATAATTACTAATTAATATAAGATATAAAAATCATATTTTCTTTTTAAAATATGCCACACCTAATAAAATATATATAAAAAAAAATTTTTTAATCCCTCAATAAATTCCTTAAAGGATGGGGAGGGAGGGGCTGATTATGCCCAAATACAACAATTACATCTGCTTTTATTTATTTATTGACATATTTCTCTCCCATATCCAATTTCACTATGAAACAGGAGAATGTTCCAAAAACAGCAGGAGTCTTAAGCCAATATCCGTTTCATGTGATTATGTTCCTAATTAGGTCAAACTCCTTCCAATAGTCTGACCATTTCCTAGTTAATTTTTCACGACACTAGATTCCATTTCCAGGCTGCATAATTCTCGATTCTATTTCTCAATTTAGCTCAGCAATGAAATCATAATTAGCAATAAGAAGATTGTTTTTTTTCCCCCTCTCTCTCTCTTTTTTCCAGTGCTGTTGTTATTGAGGGTTTCGCTTTCTTTGTAGGTGTTGGGTCAGGTGACTTTTCAATGTTGAAGTCGTCGGCTGTGGATTTATAAAGGTTTAGATTAGCAGAAATTCAGATTTATGGACAAAATTTATTTGCATTAACTTTGATTTGTACAGGCAAGTTTCCTCCATAAAAAATCAATTTGTGGAATTATAGAGGAAAGAGTGGGAGGCGGTTCTAGAAATTTAGGAGTCTACTACTTAGGTCATTTTGCGCCTTTTACACAAGTTATATCTGTATGCAGCCCGGGACAAACACAAACATCCATGCCCACGGCGGGATTCGAACCCACGGCCAGGCGGACTTGAGAACTAGAAAGCCTATGCCCTAGCCCTCTCGGCCACCTGGCCGGCTTAGAGGAAAGGAGGAGACTGAAATAATGAATTAGGGAGGAAATTTAATTTATCAAAGTTCTACTGTATTTGAATACACAAACTTATTGGAGTAATAGTTCCATAGCAGGTAAATGGTTGGTAATTCAAATATGCAAGCAATTTATTTTTAAGACTTGAAAATAAACTGGTCTATTATTAAAATAAAATAAAATAAAATAAAATAAAAAATAAAAAAAAATTTGTTGATGATGACGATTTGTCGAAACGCATAAGGCAATAAAAAACATTGTTTCCATATCACCGTGGTTGTTTTTTATGGTTATTCAAAAAAAATTTGCAACCCTCTCACTCCTGTGGCAACAATGACCTAACTCAACAATGATCTGGCTCTCAATATTTCACCAATTATTAAGTAGCTGAAGAATGGAGCTACTTATTGGTTTCGTAAAGTCTGTTTGTCCGTCCCCTTCATAATTTCTGCATTTTTTGAGGTAGAAGGTTGAAATTCAGAATGCAGCTTACTATGAGCATGAGCACCTTCACTATTTAGTTTGGTTTTGATTGGCTTACTGGGATGGGAGTTAGAGGGGGACCATGTGATCTTTGTGGTATTTAGGTATGTAAAGGAGTGAAATTCGATATGCATACTCCTCTAGGCAAAATCTACATTCCTATGAAGTTTGGGCCAAATTGCCCCAGTGGGTTGGTTGGCTTGGTTTGGTTTGTATTCACGTCCCTTTCAACTACTATAGTCATTTCAGGACCACGTTATAGGGCCGCAAATTTTGCCTCGCAAAGGTTCTTTAATGTACAGCCTTACAGCGGACTAACTGGTTTACTTCTATAGGTCGTTTGCTAAATTAAATTAAAGGGGGTCTTAACTTTCAAAATTAAAGTATTTACTTTTCAATACTGAAAACATGAATACACAAACTTATTGGAATGGTTATTTCTTAGTTGGCAAATGGTGGGTTAAATTCAAATAAGGAATCTATTTTTCTAAACGGGAATGAGCTAGTTATTATAATAATTATAATTACTATAATTAATGTGAACTCCTTTTTTAATTGAAAGTAATAGAAATAAAAATAAATTAATAAAAACAATTGATAAGGTCACCCAATGTGGCGAAGCCTAAATTCATTCAAAAAATTTTCCTTACAAACTGAAGATGGGATAATATATCCCAAAAACGTTTAAAATTCAATTCCAGTCATTATGTTTGTGTATCAACGTTCTTCTGATCGGACTTTCATCACTAACTCTTCTTCTACTGTTATAGTTTTCTTCTTCTGTTTTTACTGTACCATTTCTCTACAAGACCTTCTTTTCACCTGTTTCGTCAGCATCAACCAGATCTCCATAAGACTCCCACTTCAATATTTGTGCTTCTCCACATTGGGTGACCTTTAGTTATCAATTGTTTTTATTAATTTATTTTTATTTCTATCACTTTCAATTAAAAAAAAAAAAAGGAGTTCACATTTTTTAATTATTTATATATTATTACAATTACTAATTAATATAATATTTTTTAAAAAAATCATATTTTCTTTTTAAAAAAATGCCACGTCTAATAAATATTTATTAATAAATATATCAAAAACAACAACACTTTTTAATCCCTCAATAAATTCCTTAAAGGATGGGGAGGGAGGGGCTGATTATGCCCAAATACAACCATTACATCTGCTTTTATTTATTTACATATTTCTCTCCCATATCCAATTTCATTTGACAAAATTCACTCTGAAACAGGAGTATGTTCCAAAACAGCTGGAGTCTTAAGCCAATATCCGTTTCATGTGATTACGTTCCTAATTAGGTCAAACTCCTTCCAATACTCTGACCATTTTCCTAGTTAATTTTTCACGACACTAGATCCCATTTCCAGGCTGCATAATTCTCGATTCTATTTCTCAATTTAGCTCAGCAATGAAATCATAATTAGCGATAAGAAGTTCGGTTGTTGTTTTTTTTTTTCACTCTCTCTCTCTCTTTTCCAGTGTTGTTGTTATTGAGGGTTTAAAAAATTTCGTACTAGGAAGTGGCATTGCCCACCTCGTTAGCTAAATTGCAAAATCTCCCTCTGTCGTTTTGTTCTCTTCTTCCTATTTTCGTGGCTTTTAATAGAGAATAGGGCAACATTTTAGCAGTTGTCGAGCAAAGAGTGAACTATCGGGAGCACTAGGCACGGGAACGCGATATTGGGTTAACGTGCATTTTTTTTTTTTTTTTTTTACTTACAAATCCAATTATAAAAGGGTACACGCACACAGATTGAAAGAATAGTGAATATGAAATATTGCTGAGAGCATTCGAAGGTGTTGAAGTCAATAATAAAAGATAGCTCAATTCTATATTTACTGTTACATAATGGCAAATGAAAAGAGGAAAAGCTGGGGAAAAGTGAGGAAATTCGCATTGTAATTATTATTATTCAAGTTCCATTGGAGATGACTTCTAAGTTGTTCTAATTGTGTGTATGGGTGTTAATCAGTAGTGATTATGATAGTAATAATATTAATAATGTGTTGTGGGGTTTTTCGATCTCCATCTCTCTCTCCTCGCTCGCTCTGGTTACGTGCATCGAGTGCCAACGTCGCAAATGCGCTATCTAGTGAACTATGCTTGAATGACGCGCCATTTAGCAGGCAAAAGAACTGGGAAATTTGAAATGGAAAAAAGGCTTTCGTTTATAAATCAAAACGCGTCGATTCGAGGGCAACAACAGTGCAAGAAACCGCAGAGCGAGGAGGAAAGACGCGTGGCGTTTGCAGTGACCGGCGCTAAAACACTTTTTTGTCCGCCTTAAAAATAATCGACGAAAATCTTTTCCCAACCCAACCAGCGAGATTACTGCGCCATTGAAATAACTTTGCTGCCCAAATTTGCATAGGGCTTTCGTCACGAATAAAGACTTAGATGCGGGTAGCGTGTAAGAGGTTGCATGTGACGCTTTGCATATGCGACTTGTAAGAAAGAAACGTTTATTAATAACGATTACCTGATGTTTCCGATAACATCCTCGATTTGTTCAAAATCACGCGCCCACCATTACTATCCCATCCTAATATTATTTCCTACGCTCGTTTATTAGACGAGAAACGAAGCGTAAACGAGGGACAGCGTCTCGGGAGAAATTCTTCTTTCATTTCATATTTTTCTGAGGAGCTGGCTGCGTCGAGTACGACGTGGTTGTCAATTTTTTCTATTTCCGTGAATCGAGACTGCTCCCGACCAGAAAAGGTGCTTCCACCGCCACGGCTCGCAACCAACAACAACTTTCATATGTTCCGCGGCGAGGGAGATTCCCACCAATGAGAGAGCAGCTCGGTCGTCAGCGATGGACTTGAGCGTCAAGATGGCCACCCTCATACGGCAACAGCTGACTTCGCTAATTAACACGGGAGGATCACACAAAGACCAAGCAGACAAGTACGTTAATTCCCTTTGCAAAAATTACACTAAATACTGTTCTCTTTGCCGTGAGAGAAAAAATCCCTCGCTTTTCTTTCTACTCACTCTTAACCGAAATATTACACCAAAAATTATAACAGTAATAATGATAATAAAAAGCAAGCTCCTAGCCTACGACGTCGTCGTCGTAAGCATTCGAATTCCCATTCATTAATCTTGAGCTTCAGCGTTTCTTTCACTCTTTATTCCCAATTCCAATTTAAGCTTGATGAGCAGTGTTACTCGAACCATAAGAAAAAAAGTGTCACTGTTTCCTCAATGTTTGATGGTTCGAACTCCCTCGTCATGCTTAGATTTTAGAATGGATGTGGGGAGTGAAAGATAACTTTGTAATCTTCCCTTTACAGGTACTGACTGTATGCAGTGTTGGGAACCAAGCTTACTATTTTTACCCAAGACACCTGGTGAGAAATACCCTAGATTACCCTAGATAATCCTGTAATAAAAATTCAAAGGGTCCCCCCTTTTGCACCTAAAGCTCTATCCACGATCCAGATCTTGTAGCCCGCTAGAGGCGGTCTTATTTGAAACGATTAAATGTTAATATTAAAAATCAAAAATGAAATAAAACTGTAAAGTAAATGTCATGGCTGTAGCTCGACCTGCCAAGCGACAGCGGCCACATGCAGATGTTTAGCCTGAAATACAGAAGGGGTTATTTGATGTTCATTAGCCTCTAATCCTAAAGCTCTATGTGTACAGCTTTATCTAATCCATCCCTATAGAGCTTTATGTGTATATCATAGTCAACATAGCCAGGTTGGGGTATGTATATTTAGGTAACACCCGGAGGGGGACATTGTAGACAATGATAATTTGGAACACGTCTAATAAGTTTCTATTTGAGAAGATTTAGGTGGCAACGTTTAACTTGCCTTGTAAACAATCTATCACCCAGACATGTAATGAGCTGGATTTGCTTACACTCGAATCAACAATGCTGCTTGGAAGATTAAAAGAATTAATATGGGCCCTATTAATTGATACACACCTAGCCCACTTTATTTCACACTGGTTGAATATAGAGTCTGATAGCAGAAAAGTGAAGTGGCTTTTGATTCAGCCTATGGAAATAATATCGACATGGCGGGAGAAATTTTTTCCTCTTCAACCGTTTTCATTTGTGGAATTTACTTCCTCTGCAAACCCGACAAAACATTATTTTATGTGAGGCTAACAAATGTTTTAACCATCGACATCATGTCCAAGTGATCTTGTATGACTGGATAAGGGCTAGACAACGAGATCTGACTAACACAAACGATTAATTTTTAAAGAATAAATCATAAGATGTTCAGTGAGGGTTTTTATTGTACGCCAAACGCAGCTGTTCAAATTAATGATGGAAAATAGAAAAGAAAATTCTGTTCAAACCACTATTCACATGACCTTAGGGCTTAGCTTTCATGGCCGCAGTGGCACAATTGGTTGGCACGTTGGTGGTCTGAGCCAAAGGTTCCTGTTTCGAATCCAGGCTTTGGAATTTTCTTTCCTATTTTTCATTACCACAGAGTAGAAAAGGTCAGGGAGACGTCTAATCGTAGTCCCTGTAAAACACTTCGCCAAGTGGCTCATCAACTGGATATGCCAATGACATCCGTGCATAAAATAGTGAAGCACTGCCTTCGTCTTACACCCTACAAAATCTAGATGATGCATGAATTGAAGCCAGGTGACCGACCGAAGCACAAGAAGTTGGCTGAGGATATGCTCAAAAAAATCGACAATGATCCCACCTTCCTGAGAGAATTTTGTTTTCTGATGAGGCAACATTCCATACTTCCGCATTTGGGGCTTACAAAACCCCTACGTTCTAAGGGAGCATATACGTGACAGCCCAAAGGTTAATGTTTGGTGCGGTTTTAATTCATGATCGAGTAATCGGATCTTTCTTTTTCGCTGAAGACACCATTAACATCAACCTACCTAGATATACTGCAGAACTACCTGATTCCACAGGTGGAACTACTGCAGCCCAACTGCAGTCTACCAACAAGAATGGAGCATCTTATCACTGGGGCCTGCAAGTTAGGCAGTGCCTTGATATGAACTTTCCAGGACGATGGATTGGAAGGGATGAGCCAATCCCTTAGCCCCCTCGCTAACCCGATGCGAACCCTCTGGATTTTTTTCTTCTGGGAATATGTGAAAGACGGAGTGTACAAGACCAACGTTGATGACATTGAAACTCTCAAGAACAGAATAATTGAAACAATCGCTGAAATCACCGCCGAAATGCTAGCCCGAACATGGGAGGAAATCGAGTTTCGCTTTGGCGTCCTTCATGCCATAAATGGGAGGGGGGGGGGCACATTGAAATTTATTAAGACATGCTAAGAAACTTTTTTTGTCTTTCTTTGTGAATAAAAAAAACCACGTTACTTACTTACTTATTTTTCAAACCCGCTTAACCGTTAGGGTCGCGGGGGCAGCAGCCCTATGGAGGATCTCCAGCGATCGCGATCTTCCGCCATCAGGCGCATGTCCTCCCTGGTAATATCCAAGCGACTCGAACCCAGATTCTCCATGTAGTCTAGCCACCTGGTTCTAGGCCGACCCCTTGGTCTCTTACCCACCGGCTTGGAAAATAACAACTGCCTAGGAAGACTAGTTTGCGGCATCCGTATCACTTGGCCATACCAGCGCAACTGAGATCTCTCAATGCGGAGAAGTAGCGGCTCAACACCTAAAGATTCCCTTATTGTGCTGCTGTACACTCTATCTAGTAGGATAACACCTGCCACACCTCTCAGAAATCTCATTTCGGCCGCTTGTAATCGCGATCGCACTCTTTTGGTCATTACCCAAGCCTCGTGACCATAGGTAAGAATGGGGACAAAGATAGATTTGAAGACGGAGAGCTTGGCTTTGTT
The DNA here is from genome assembly GCA_023313115.1 of Rhysida immarginata. Lineage (NCBI taxonomy): Eukaryota > Metazoa > Arthropoda > Chilopoda > Scolopendromorpha > Scolopendridae > Rhysida > Rhysida immarginata. The sequence goes on along the minus strand of JAHWFO010051976.1, from coordinate 1,191,319 downwards.
ACCCAGCTCGCGTTTCGTTACCATGGATTGCCACAGTTCATGTCTGGCACAGCTTGCTGCACCGATCCGAGCATCCAATTCTTTCTCCTGCTGTCCATCACTCGTGAATGCAATCCCGAGATATTTGAATTTCTCCACCTGTCTCAATGAGGCTCCCCTGACATGGAGAGCGCACTGAGCAGGCTGTCTTGAAAGGACCAGAACCTCGGTTTTAGCCATACTGATCTTCATCCCAGCTTCTTCACATTTGGCTGCAAACCGGTCTAGTGCATGCTGAAGGTTCGTGCGAGAAGACCCAAGGAGGACAAGGTCGTCAGCAAAGAGCAACCTCTCCACCAGGCAGTCGCCCACACAAACACGCTCATCGCCTCGGCTGCCCCTGTCTATCCAGTCCATAAAGATAATGAACAAGAGGAGCGACAGTACGCACCCTTGGTGGAGTCCAACACCCACGGTGAACGGTCTTGACTTAATGCCATTTATCCGGACATACATCTCAGAGCTTTCGTACAGAGACATGATAGCAACCAGTAATTGCCCATCCACTCCATACTCTTGCACCACTTGCCAGATCTCCTCCCGAGGAACTCTGTCATATGCTTTTTCGAGGTCCACAAAGCAAGCGTAGAACTCTTTTGCATACTCCCAGGATTTTTCAAAGATTTGCCTTAGAGCAAAGATGTGATCCGTCGTGCTTCGGCCAGGTCGGAAACCACACTGCTCCCGCGACAGTTTGGAGTCGACTATTTCCCGACTGCTCCTCTCCAGACACTTAGCGTACACTTTCCCAGGAATGCTGAGCAAAGAGATGCCTCGATAGTTGTTGCAATCTCTCTGATCTCCCTTTTTGAAGATAGATCAAAAAACCACATTAAAATCTGTAATAGTTTTTGAGTAATAAACATGTATTATACGGGAGATAATTTAGAAACGCCCTGTATGTCTTGAAAAACTAAGTCATAGATAATGTATACTACAGTATAATATTTCATGAACTTGCAAAACTCTAAAATGTATCATAGAACTAGTTCACTTACCTAGATGCCATAACTGGAATGTTGAGTAAAAATGCACTTCACAGTATGCATGTTGTTTATGGCTGAGAGGGCATCGTTGTTGGGATAAATTATAGTCTGTAGCAGAGTATCAATCTTCTCTGATGTTTGTGTACAGTATTTGAAAAGTTTGATTTCTTGAGCCGTTACATAAGAAAATAGATATCTGACTGCAATTGATAGGAAAATTATGCATACACAGTACTTAAGAAGCCAGATGAAATTACATTGTTTGACTTATTCTGAAAAAAATAAACTGATTATTAATAAACTTCTCTTGCAAAGATATGCAAAATTTTGTAGATGTGTCTTGACTATGCAGAATTCCGCTCTTACTGTCAACCGTATGGCCCGACACCAGGGAATCATGGTCTGAGGTGCCATTTCGTTAGATAACTGGATGCTCTTGATTGTCCTCTGTGGTACTCTTAACAGCACAATGGTATGTTGAAGATGTGCTATGATCCATTTTGCTGCTGCTTGTTTTTAAGGCACCTAAAGCTTACTTTCAACAAGATAAGTGCTGGCCACCGACTGTTGGTCTCTTTACGGTTGGTCTATAAGCGTTTTTAACTACTCTGATCTGACTAGATTATATGACCCATGATGATTTTCTGGCTTACATCTGAACTGATCGGAGTCAAATGGCCGAATGCAAAAACTGAGATTGCAGCATCTTTGATTTGCAGAATAGACGATTAGATGATTCATTATGCAACTTAAACTAAGTGAGCTGGTGCAACTGAACTAACATGGCTTGCTTGAAAATAAACATGGAGATTAGTAATAAAATCGACACTGCCTAAACCCAAAGAAATAACATTAAAGAAAGCAGGCTACTATCAGCAGCTGCTGCCATTCACGAGAGCGATGATAATGAAATTTTTATTACTATCACAGCGTTTTCCACTGAAAATTTTATCAGGTGGGTGGAAAGATAAAAAGCCGGGCAAACGAACATTAAAAACAAATAAAATATTATGCAGTTGTGTGCAGTTTTTTGTGTATTCAGCCTGGTGGTCACCAAAATTAGCCCATTCAAAAGGGCCTGGAGAGAACCCTGTATCATAAAAATATCATTTTCCTGTAATAGGAGGGAAAGTGTTAAATGGCTAGAAGAAAGTGGCTAAGGACCTGGCGTGGGCATTATGCTCTTTGAATCTAGTCCGGAACGCCAGGTTCGGCCGCCCGAATAGATCAGCGGTGGCCAAGCATATGCTTGACACCGGACACGACATACTTCTACAAGACTGCCGTTTGTTGAGACAGGTCAGAAACAAGAACGCTTTAGACGCCTATGAGATGTTGGAGATTTCCAAGAAGGACCCCGACCCGTTACTAAACGGAGACGCAGGCCCGATAGGAGATTCGACACTTATCAAATTGCTTAAAGAGTAAAGTTAATTTCTATATTTCTTAATTTTGTATCTTTGTTTACCTTTTACCTTTTTTGATTTTATTCATTGTAATTTTAATAATCTGCATTCAATATCGAATATCGATTGTAACGATTGTTCGCAACCAGGAGGAAGTATCTCTACTAGGTCCGCGCTTCTGATGTTAAGAGATTGCTTTTCCCCCATTGGTCTTTTTTATTTTGTAATTTTTTTATTGGATAATGGCCACTCCGGCCCTTATATATATTCTCTGTAATTCAACCAAACTCTGTATCGGCATTGAATAATGAACTCAATGAGTTCGAAATACGTATATGCTTAATAAAATTCTTTTGTGGACAAGAGGTTGTTGTCAGTTGGTCATGTCGTTATCCACAGTCCTTTCCAGTTTCTCTTCACTTCACTGAATGCTCACCCATCCAGTTACTAGCAGTGCTAGGCGATGCTTAACTTCTGAGCTGGCTTGTTCTGTGAAAGCCCCCTAGCCCACTGGGCCCCCTGAAGTAAAAATTTCGTGATCTGGATTTGAACCAGGGACCATGAGTATCCAGCTCGTCGAATCCCAGTCGCAGATTTTTCTTTTTGTGTTTTCATATAATATTATACCCAGTTCTTATTTATTACATGTATTTTCTTATTTGCTTAGGCTGTGAATAGCTTAAAATCGAATAGTAAATGAGGTTAACAGCACTAAAATACTTGAATTGTGTATTGCTTTTTGTTAATTTTCTGAAATGATTTTGAATTTGATTAAAATATACTTTGAGGTTGTAGAGTTAAAGTTTTATTTTTGTTTACAGATACCGATCAATTTTAGATCATATTTTGAAAACGACAAATGATGAATTAGTAGATGGCTTGAAAGCTTTTGTAGAAGCAAGTAAGTACATACATCTATGTTACATTTAGCGAAGTTCAAAAATTTTTACTCCCACAGCCTGGACTCAAACCAGGAACCTTCAGCTAATCTTGCCGATGCTGCCTACATGTCCTTTGGATTGATTAGAACAGTTACCTTGTTTGCAGATCAGGACTTTGTAGAGTTAGTTACTATTAAAAAAAAAATCCTCATAGAACATTCATGAGTTATTCAAAAATTTTTGATTAACATGGAAAAATTCTAACATCTAAATAGCGAAATGTAGGCAATCAAGCTTAGGGCTATGTAAACATTTTCTCAGTTTGTTTGTTTGTTTGTTTATTTATTTAAAATGGGTAACTAGTTACTGCTAGCATTGGCCGTGTTTGTAAATTGAGCGCTCAGTGAGCGCTTACTCCAAATGCATTCATAAATTCCCCAGTAACCAAAATCATGGCATTCGTAAAATCTTGCTCTTTCAGAGCGCTCCTGAGCTTAGTGAGCTTAGTTTATCTTGGCTCAGTCCGCTTGCTCAGAAGAGGATGAAAACAATATGGCAGCCCAAAAGATAATTTTTTAACTTTAACGAATTTGCGTAATTTTTTACGTTTTCTTTCGTCATTTTTTTGATATTTAATTGCTGCCATTTTCGAATTATTTTCTTTTATGTCATCTTTGGAATTTCTGTTCATTGTTCTCTAATGAACAAGAATAAATCAAGGCAACCACTTAGCAAATAGCAAAGATTTGTGATTGTTCATAGCCATGTTACTGAGTAGTGATCATGTTGGTTCGATGTAAATCATTCGTTATCTATAACAGCACTTCCTAAGAGCGGTGTGAGTAGTCGTGCAGGGCACTTTTTGATTCACTCAGTTTACAAACACGATCTTCGTTACTATGGTTCCATAGCAGGCTTGATACAGTTTTCTTTCCGCGGGTCTTTAATGCCCCCCCCCCCCACACAATCTTCAATTACCATTTTTCAAAACGGCACTGAAAATTGGTTATTTAAAATATGTTACAGTAGGTAGCTTATTTAGAAAAGCTGAAAATATTCTTCATGGTTCTCTACTTTTTTTTCTTTTATAATACATAAAATAAGTAATAACCTGTATACATATTTCAGTAACCATGTTACCATCATAAAGGGTGGAGAAATATGAATGATGGAAACATGTATGATATGGTAAAAGAGGATTTTCTTGGCGTGCTTTATTTTTAATAGTGTAATGTCACATTATCTGCCATTTAATGTAATAGTTGAGTACTTTGTAAATGTTAATAGTTTTGGTTTTGTGTGTTATCTTTGTCTTCATACTTTCACATGACTTATTAAGTTAAGCCCGTTTTCCATTTAGCGACTCTTTGGCGTTTGTTACGTGTCTGCATCTTTATGTGTTTTTGAAAAACTCACTCGTTTTCCAATTAGTGTCTGTTGGCGTCTGTAAGCCATCAGTCATGCGTCTTTCAAGATCTGGCATGGCTACATTTTTACATGTTTTTTTTCAGATGTCTTTTTAGATCTAGCCCATTAGGTGCAATCTAGTTTGCTATGGACTCTGGGTAGTTGTCTTCGCCGACACGGATTCTCGTGACTTTTCCCTCGTGAATTTATTAATAAACAGGTTATAAAAATTTGGTGAATCATTTATTTACTAAGTAAAAATGATATAGTAATAAATTCAAAGCTGAACGTGATTGGAGTGAATAATATCCTCTTTTTCCATCACCTTGAGAGAGCGACAATTGTTTGCAGTATCTCGACCAATCAGATCAGACCAGAATCAGGATAACGGTTGAAAGTTGATAAATGGAAAACTACCGTGCTTGCGTACTAATCACGACGCTTCTGCAGGCAACCATTGCAAGAGGCTCTAAAGTTGCCGCACATTACGAGATGCCTAAAAGTCGCTAAATGGAAAACTGCCATTATGTCAGAAGAATAGAAGAAGGTCTGATATGCATATCAGAAATGCACTTAATCACTGCGATCATTGAAAGAAATAATCCAGTTATTTAAGTTTCTTAATATCTAAGTAATCTTTGGTAATAAAATTATGCAAAAGACAATTTGGTAACGCATGCGCAGTTAAACATTATTTAGTAAAAATGCTCATATTTCATCAAATACTTAATATTTTTCTATTCTGATTGCAGGGTGTTGTCTGTACTGTAGTTTGTCAAGTTTCCTGAAAATGGCATTGCATTGGGTTGAAAATCCTGCTGTTATAAACAAAAAACTTACAAAAACATTTTGACCTTTTTAAAGAAACCTTTATACCTCCATGAATATACCTGCTATTCTCATCAGAAAAGTAAAACAAGCCTCTTAAGCATATGCTACATATACAATGCATTTCAAGCATTATTTTTTACAGGGTGATTCCAAACATTATTTTTTTGGTTCACTTCTTTGCTGGTCCCCTATTTGCCTTCGGGAGAAAACCTTCCTTAACATCCTTTTTACACCCCTGAAATTTCAGGATATTTCGTCAAGTATTTTTCTAGATATTCGACAAAACATCTAAAATCGAAAGTGTCCAATTACTTTTTTCCAATCAGTGTATAAAAGATTAGGAATAAATGGCAGTTATTGATTCAAAGAGAAGATAATAAAAATGAAGAAATCTTCAAACACATCATAATTACAAATAGCAAAGGGAAGGAAAAAGATATGCATGGTCCCTGGTTCGAATTTAGAACATGGATGTTTTCTCCCCTTTTTTTATTTGTAATTATTATTGATTTCACAATGGGGACAAATGATTCATAACAAAGATATTTTTACCTCCTTTTAAAACGGCGGCAGATTCCCCTCGCTTCACTCACCATCTCTAAAGACATGAATGAAAAATTTGAATCTAATCTCAGCTCTTTCCACGGCTTACTTGGTTCCAGAAAGTCTAGTTTCCTTTTATAACAACAAATTCTTTATTTTATCAAACAAAAGTTAATAAGCAAATGCAATAAATACAAGAACAGATTAATCTCTGGTTGGACCCAAGATAAAATTTTGCTGGGACCTTATTTTATGGTGTGCTTATAGAAATATAGACTGAAATCAGGAATTTATAAAGCCCTTTCATAAATCGTGCGAACATATCTTAGATAAATTCATTGCCTTTGGATATTGCAGGTCCAAAGCCGTCATCTTTTTTACAGCATTATATACTATTATTTGTCATATTATTTGAAATATTATACTAAAGTTGAGTGCATTGAAGGCACCATGACATCACTTTTTTTTTTTTTTTATATAAAGAAAACCTGATTCTATAAGTTTTAGAATTTAAATAACTGGGATATCTTTGGCAGTCGACAATTAGCATTAGATCATTATTTTGTGTTACTAATGACAAAAACCTTAGTTTTTGGAATGTGCGTCCAAACAGGTTTTTAAGCGAGTATAAATTTGGTCTTGTGTTGCATTGATAATTAGAATGAAAATAAAGGTCGTGCTATAGCAACCAGTATTGGCAATTAAATAGTTTTTACCAGTATTGCTGCAATATGGCCTTTATTTTCCTTCTCATGTTTCTAATTTTTATAGATACGAGGTCTGTTCAAAAAATACGTAGACTGACGTCATAAAACAAAATATACTCTATTCAGAAGTTACACATCTGGGTCCCTTCAAAGTACTCTCCTCCCCGACGCACACACTTATCCCAACGGTGTTTCCACTTTTGGAAACAGTCCTGGAACGCTTCTTTTGTGATGTCCTTCAGCGCCTTCGTCGCATTTGCCTTTATGTCGGGAATCGTCTCAAATCTCCTTCCTTTCAAAGGTCTTTTGAGTTTGGGAAACAAGAAGAAGTCACAAGGAGCGAAGTCAGGTGAGTAGGGTGGGTGAGGAAGAACAGTGATCGAGTGTTTGGCCAAAAACTCTCGAGTTCTGAGGGCTGAATGGGCTGGAGCGTTGTCGTGATGAAACAACCAGTCACCTCTCGTCCACATTTCTGGCCTTTTCCACTCGTCCAATGGCAGTTTTTCCGAGTTTAACACAAAATTTCACAGCAACTCTTTGCTCGTTCAAGTCACTCATTCTAAAAATCCGCCGAACGAAAAAAAACACACTTCACAAACAACCGCGTAGCTAATCAACCAATACTGATATTTGCAATCAAAAAACTGCCTTGTAATCAGCGGATCTGTCAGAAGATGGCGACACCAAGCGATTTTGATTGGGACCAACAGGGCCCGCGCAATTCAAACAGTCTACGTATTTTTTGAACAGACCTCATACATTTGAAATTTGAAACTTCTTTGTATTGGACTCCACAGTTTTCTCTTCTTTCTGTTTGTACCAGGTAACCACAAAAGTTCTTGCCGTTTTTATGTTCCCTTAAAAAGAAGTGATAGAAGATATGCAAATGAGTGTTCAGTGTGGTCCAAAATCTGTCAGGGGGGAGCAGGAAGGTTAGCCTGTATAAATACAGGACTGTTGGGCATTCACATCAATCACATTTTGTGCAGAAGTGAAGACAAATGGAGGTATCAAAGGAGATGGTTAGGTGTTGTTTGCTTTGTCTTCAAGGTAGCCTTGTCAGCAGCAGCATCGAGTCGCTGAATGTGTCTTTCGTTTGGGGACGATGCTGTGAATGAACACATCGCAAGGCATTGGTTCCAGAAATTCAGGTCGGGAGAATTTGCCATTTCTGATGAACCCTGCAGTGGTCGACCACAAGCCTTAGATGAGCAGGCCCTGAAAACTGCCATAGATGAGGACAGCAGTTTTACATGCAGTGAACTTGCCAGACTGTATCTGGTTTCTGATGAAACAGTTAGACGTCACCTGCACAGCCTAGGAAAGACTTACAAGTTGAGCAAATGGGTACCCCACACATTGTCGGAATCCAACAAGAATCATATTTAATCGAATAGTTACCAGTGACGAAAAGTGGGTCCTGTATGACACTCCTAAGCGTTCTAAACATTGGTTGTCACCCCGGGACACCGTGCCTCACCGCAAACCCACCCCACACAAGATCATGCTTTGCATCTGGGATGGACTAGATGCCAAATGGTTCAATATGAGCTGCTATCAACTGGCCAAACCATCACTGGGGACCTGTACTCCCAGCAGTTGGAATGTGTGGAACAGACATTGCAGCAGAAGGAGCAAGCATTGGTGAATCACAAAGGGGTACTTTCAACACCACCTCTACTCAAAGCCTGAGCACGAAAATTTCATACATTGTTACATCATCATAAAAAGTTATCTTTAATCGCATTTCTACCAATAATAAGCTCTTAAATTATGACTTTGTATCATGATGTAACAATGTATGACGTTTCCGCGCTCAGGCTTTCTCTTTAGGTGGTGTTGGTACTTTTCCTTCATGACAATGCCCAGTCATATGTGGTGCGGGTGGCCAGGGAAACCATAGAACGGTTTGGCTGGGAAACTTTGTCTCATCCACCTTACTCCAACGGATTATCTTTTTCCATTCTCTGCACAACCATCTTCATGGAAAATCCTACACCAATTACGCAGACCTGCGAAAGGCACTCACAGACTTCTTTGAGTCCAAGACCAGCAAGTTTTATAGCCAGGGATTGATCAATTGATCAATTGATAGCTAGATGCCAATGAGGATTACTTTGAGGACTAGCGATACGCTACTTTTTGTCTACATCATTTTGTTTTACGGAATTAAAAATGGCAAAACCTTTTGTGGTTACCTGGTATATATATTTTTCTTTTAGTTTACGATTTGTATATGTAAGATCTTTCTTTTGTGAATAGCTTCCTTAATTTGTTTTTAATTGCTAGTTGTTAATGAGAATGTCAGCTTAGTAATATCAAGACAAATCCTTTCTGATGTGAGCAGCCATTTGACAAAATTGCCTGATGTCGTTTCAAAAGCAATTTCTCATTTTACATTGGATAAAGTACAACCAAGAGTTATTTCGTTTGAAGAGCAGGTATGTTTTTCTGAATTGAAGTACTACAGTAAAATCCCATTACAACATACCTCAAGTTAACGTAAATTTCAGATTAGCGTTCTAACTTATCATCCCCTACAAAGTCTGTTAACTCGTGACATGCTGCCATGTTCACTATACACCTATCTGTAACAGACTGCTCAGATATCGTGTCTACACTAGCGTCGTATGCCACATCTGGCTGCAACATTGGGAGTCATACATGGCACATCTTCAAATGAGACAACCCTTCCCATGATTTTTGGCCACTCAGTTTATGTATTGTATGTTTTTCTATGTAAATACTGTACATGTATCGTACACAAGCATTCTCACTGTATTATGTAGCGTGCTTGGGCTTATACCCCCCCCCTCCCCCCAATTTCAGATTAACTTACACTTCAAATTTATGTTCAAAATTTCAGTTTCTTAGGACTACGTTAAAATGAGGTTTTACTGTAATTACTGTTGGAATTACTTTATTCATAGTCAATTATGCAATTTAAATATGCAAGATATCTTAAAAACTTAAGCATATTTATGCCTTTTTTATCAATGTTTTCGTTGCTAACGTGTAAGATATATAACACAGTGTAATGGTTTCTTTTGATATTCATTTTGATTCTCCTTGCAATTTTGAATTAATACTAATTTACATTACGATTTTCTGAAGGTTGCCAGCATTCGACAACACTTAGCAGAAATATATGAAAGAGATCAAAGCTGGAGAGAAGCAGCAAATGTGTTGGTTGGAATTCCTTTGGAAACTGGCCAAAAGTAGGTTTTAGTCATTTTTTCCCCCTTCCGAATTCATCTGTGGATAATTTCTAGTAATTATCAATATTTACCAAATTTTATATCTATGAGGGTCATGTGATAAATGCGGTAAACTCAAAGAGAAGATAATAATGAGACGGAAGACATTCTTCAAACGCCTTATAATTTCAAATTAGAATAGGGAAAGAAAAATTCTGCAACGTGGACTCGAACCAGGTTTACGATACCTCATTTGGTTAGAGCGGCGTCAGCGAAAGGCTTGATCTGCAGTGAAAATCCAGGTTGCAGAATTTTTCATTCCTTTTTATACTTCGTAAGTAAGGTAAATTTTTGTGAGTTCTTACAAAAAAAATTTTTTTGCATGTAATGGCTGACACATGCCTCTCTCCAAACTAGCTCATGCCAAATTTCCATTAGAATCCAGGTCAAATGCATTTGGTTGAAGCAAGCACCATAGCAGTCACTACAAAGAAGATTGTTGTTCACCAAGACAGCGCACTGTCACATGGATCAAAAATCTCAGGAATTAGGCTTCCAGTTAATTCGACATCCACCTTATTCTCTGGATTTTGCCCCATGCGACTTCTGGTTTCCAAACTGAATATTTGGCATGATTGGGAAAATACTTATTGAATGATAACATTATCATCTCAGTTAATGAATATTTTGCGGACTTTGACCAATGCTACTTTTCAGAAGGAATGGAAAAAATTGGAAACTCACTGGAGCAAATGTATAACCATAAATATACAGTGTATTTCCAAAAGCATTTGTTTAAGTACCATTTTTACCATAATCTTCAAATGACCATTGTATGAGGGTGAGTCAGAATTTATCCGCAATGTAGCTGTAACTTTTATTGCAATACAAGTAGGAAACTGAACTTAACATCATTTTTCAATATGGTCCCCTTGCTTTTCAACGCACATGGTCCATCATTGCACAAGCTTCCTGATGTCCTCGGAAAAAAAGGTTTTCGGCTGAGCAGCGAGCCATGCATGCACCGCATGCTTCACTTCTTCGTCCAAGGAGAATCGACGGCCCCCTTAATGACTGAGTGGACCATACAAGGGGTAGTCAGAAGGGGCCATGTCACGTGCACGTTTAATGTTGTTGTCATTTGTGGCCGTAGATGGTCGTCCGGCTCCTTCCTCATGAGTAACACTCTTGCGACCATTTTTGAATTTTTCAGTCCATTCATAAACACTCCGTTGTGGCTGTTCCCCTATTGTGCCAAAAGTCTTGGAGGATGGATTGCGGCCCCTGACACACCTTCCGTCCACAAAAACTTGATCACTGCTCACTGTTCCTCCTTGGTGCAAACTTCTAATGGAGCAGCCATGAAGAATCTGCAACAACAAACGTCTAAATAGAGGAATTAGGATAGAAATTTCATATCATGAACACAACAGCATAATAAAATACATGAGGCCAGAGGTCCGTATCATCAATGTAAGACTAGTTATGTCAAACATAAATGATAATTATTGGCTTTCTTCAACATCGCGGATAATTTCTGACTCGCCCTCGTACTTTCTTACGATAAATTAATAAGGAAACTTATTTGAAAAGAGAATACTTAATTAATTTTGAATGCACGTTCAACATACATTAACGTATATTCTCGGATATAGGTCACAAAATTTTGTACCCAATTTTGACTGAAAAAACTGGGCTGCAACCTTTATACGAGCCCAGCTAAATCTGTCGATGGGCTGCCTACTATTGCAACCTTTTTTTGCCACGCTTCATTGAATAACAAACAAGTTTTTATATTCGACATAAATTTTATTAAATTAATAATTATTGCTAACAATAATCATCTTTAATAAATTATTTATCTTTGGATATTTGAAAATATCACCGAATAATATCGAGGAAACTAACTTTGATGGAGATATAAACTGCTTCGCTTTGCGTACTGCCCATTTTGAATAAATTAATGAATGCTCTTCCTATTTTTCCTCTTCTCTGCAATGGAATGATGTGTACATGAAAATAACTTTTTCCATTTTCTTCATTTTTCTGTTATGAAATCATGTTGTTTATCGAACACTACGTTTTCTACTTTTGTCATGTAAATAAACTTATTACAAGATGGCTTTTACTTTGTTTGTTGTGATCTTAAAGGTTAATACAGTGATCGAATTACCATCATCAGTCATGATGATCTGGTCTGAATTTTAAGGTGAAAAAAAAATTATACCAAACTTTACTCTAAATTTGGGGGTGCGACTTATATCCGAGGATATACTGTAATTGGATGTGTGTGAAATATAGTTTCATAATGTTGAATTTCCAACCATTGATTAAGCTTATAAATTGAAGGGAAGGAATTTTAACATAATCTGTCAATACTATGAGGGTTGCCCAAATGAAAAGTGGATGCGTCCCATAGCATCATAAATATAGCAGTGACAGCTACACTCTAGTGAAGGGGTGTGCTAATGCAGGGTGTCTAAAGGTCACAAAAGTCCCAAAAAGTAGCGAAATCAGTAAATGGGTCACGAAAATTCCGAGTCGCAGATTTAAAATTTGGTCATAGAAAAAAATCTGGTCACTCCACTTCAGGTGAGAGACCAAGGGGTCGGCCTAGAACCAGGTGGCTAGACTACATGGAGAATCTGGGTTCGAGTCGCTTTGGTATTACCAGGGAGGACATGCGCCTGATGGCAGAAGATCGCGATCTCTGGAGATCCTCCATAGGGCTGCTGCTCCCGCGACCCAAATGGATAAGCGGGTTTGAAAAGTAAGTACTCCAGTTCGGGAAACATGCTTCTAAAGGTTTTTTTTTATGGCATTAAAAATAATTAGGAAATTTTTTTAATAAGTCCCCCAAAAAGTCCCTAGAAATTTACTTTCAGAAACTGTAGACACCCTGTAGTAGATTCCAGACATGTGCTGGAATGCATAAATTCAACTTCACCTGTTCATATGTATACAACTAATGTTAGAAGAAGGAGGTATAAAAATGGATGGATCCAGGATGGAATAGTGCAGAACAGTGCATTTTCTAGGGGAGGTGTCATCACTACAAGCCGAATCGAAGAAATCAAGCAGGTAATGGAAGCATGGATCATTTCCTCCACTAAGAAATCAAAGGCAATGCCCAATACAGGGAAGGTGATGTTAACCTTTTTCTTTGACACTGTGGATCACTGCTGATAGATTTTCACAATGCACCATCAATTCTGTATAATTCTGCAGTATTCTCATGAAACCTCAGCAATCATTCAAAAACAACCTCCCAAGTCTTCTCTCACAATAGGTGATCCTTTTGCACGACAATGCGTGCCCCATCGTCACCCATGAAACCACCATGACGTTAAAGAAATTCCAGTGGGAAGTCTTAAGCCTGTTTTCCATTTAGCGTCGGTTTGGCATTTGTTAGGCATCTGCACCTTTTTTTGGATTTTTGAAAAACGCACTCGTTTTTTAATTAGCGTCTGTTAAGCGTCTGCGTCTGTTCAGCGTTGGTCTGACATCAGTCGTGCATGTTTTCAAGATCTGCAATGGCTAGATTTTTAGGAGTCTTTTTAGATCTAGCCAATCAGGTGTAATCTTATTTCGCTATGGATTCTGGGTAGTTGTCTTTGCCGATTCAGATGGAGAATCATGGCTGCCGTAGCTGCTGCTATTCGCCGACATGGGTTCTTGTGACTTTTCCCTCTTGAAATTTATTAATAAACGGGTTATAAAAATTTGGTGAAGCATTTATTTCTTAAGTAAAAATGATATAGTAATAAATTCAAAGCGTGAACGTGAGCGAAGTGGTTGATATCCTCTTTTTCCATCACCTTGAGAGAGCGACAATTGTTTGCAGATCAGGCCAGATTCAGGATAACAGTTGAAAACCGCTGAATGGAAAACAACCGCGTTCGCGTGCGAATCACAACGCTTCTGCCTGCGACGATTGCAAGAGGCTCGAAAGTCGCCGCACATTACGAGACTCCAAAGAGTCGCTAAATGGAAAACGGGCTTTAGAACATATTGCCTACAGCCCAGACTTGTCACTGTGATTATCACATCTTTGGGGTAACTCAAAAAGACATTGCAATTTAGAAGAAAACGTGAAGACATTGCAATTTAGAAGAAAACGTGAAGACATTGCAATTTAGATTACAACCACAATCCTTCTACACTAAGGGAATTGACCCGCTATATAAACAGTGGGACTAATGCCTCAACAAACATGGTGATAAAGGAATGGAAACTAAAAACACTTTCCATAAAAACATTTTTGATAAAGACTCAGATGTACATTTCGGGAGCTACGCTCCCTTCATCAGTGAGTCACAGTTCCTTTAGATTTGTGTCCAGTTTTTGGCCTACATCGCTTGTATCAGGGAAACATGGTGATTATTTTTAAATTTCAAATAAAGGTATTACCATACTGTGCATATCCAGATCATGTCCACTTTTCATTTGGACAATCCATATAATTAGTTCATTAGTCATAGTTTCATCTACTTCATGATTATATTATCAAGGAATCATTTTCATTTCAGACATTATTCTGTGGATTACAAACTAGAAACTTATTTGAAAATTGCCCGTCTTTATTTGGAAGATGATGATCCTGTTCAAGCTGAAGCATACATCAATAGGGCCTCACTCTTGCAAGCTGAGACAACCAACGAACAACTGCAGATTTATTATAAAGTACTATATTATTTGCATTTTTGCCAAAATAAAAAATTAATTGTAAGGTTTTTTTTAGGATAGGGTGACCAGATGTCCCTGCTCACCTGCCTTGTCCCTGGTGAATAAGTGTCCCCAGAAATTAAATATATTCCTGAATTTATTAATTTAATTGTTCATCGATAATCATTTAAAAAAAAAATTATTGTTAATCTTTCCCAATGATGAAAAAGTTTTTAAGTGCTTTCCATAGGCGGCCTATCTTTTGTGTGCTTGAGAGCGAATGTTGTTCGAATATAACTTCAGTAGACTAATTCCCGTTAGGCTAAATTTCCAGTAGTTCCAATGGTTATTTAACATCCTCAACATCAAAGAGGTAAAAGAGGAATAGAAAAGATAGATTATAAGTGTACATGTATATCCTAAATAGTCTTCTAATAAGATGGTGTATTCCTAGATAAATAAGCAATACATCCTTCCTAAAGAAATTAAGATGCATAAGAATATACTTCTGAAAATCACAGGAAAAAAACAATTGTTGAGGCACATCATTTTTCAGGGAGTGAAAATCCATGTACAGTCTATTCCAAAAACATTTTCACTTGCTGGGCAGGAGTTGAGCTAACCGGAATTGATCGGTTATAAAGTCTAATAGTTGGAATGAACATTGTAGAAATTTAAAATGGACTTGGCCGTCCAGAGTGGAAGTAGGAATCAGGTTTGACTGGTCTGGGGATATTAAAATATTTTTAATTGAAAAGATTAATCGGTGCTTTCTATTTCAATAAGACAGTATTTGCAATTGAAATATTTAACACATATTAAAAACAAAGCAATAAATATTTACAGTAAAAGTCCGTTACAACAAAACAGTGCACAAGTAAATTTTTGGGGGCAACAGTCCTATGGAAACAGAGTCTATGCATGTGTATTGAAAACTATTGGATTTTTGGAATTCTGACTTCGGATTCTTAAAGACCATTAAAAAGTAGAATAGGAATTCTGTAAGACCCACTCTCTATCTCTGTCTTCATCGATAAAATTGGGTTCAAAACTTTGAAAGTTCCACACTTTCAGGACCTCTATCTCCTAAACGGTTGGATCAGTTGTAAAAACACCAAGAATAAAACATTTCTCGAATATTGTGTACAATCTGAATATATCATTAAAAATAGGGGTTCCTATTTAAAATTTCAAAGTTACCCCCTCTCCCCCACACACACTCAAACACGCAAGGGGGGAGGGGTAATTTTTTAAGTAATGAATTTCTCCTGCGAAATAATTCACTTTTGATTTTGGACATTTTTTCGTACAATGCTTAGTTTCCGAGATATTCAGTTGTCTCAAAATAAATGCCTCACCCCTGTATAATGTTTTTTCCCATCATGGATGAGAATATAACTGTTTGCCTGGTAAGTTATTTTTTTTAAGCATAAACCTAGAAGATATTTCATGTCAAAAGATTGGTAGCTATTCCTTATGAAATACCATAATAGATTTGTAATTTATATATTATTATTAAGTAGCAGAAGAATGGAGCTACTTTTAATTTCACAATGTTCGTCTGTCCATCCGTCCATCCCTTTCATGATTTTTACATTTTTTTTTTGAAGTAGAAGGTTGAAATTCGGAATGTAGCTTACTATAAGCATGAGCAGCTTCACTATTTAGTTTGGTTTTGATTAGCCCACTGAGGTCGGAGTTTTGGGGGTGAAAATTAGAGGGGATCAAAGGGTTTATGCATATTTATGCATGTAAAGGAGTGAAATTCAGTATGCAGATTCCTCTAAGCAAGATCTCTATTACTATGAAATTTGGGCCAAATTGTCACAATGGTGTCAGAGTTGTGGGAGTGGCAGTGACTTGGTCTTTAGAAATATGGCAACATATGGCATGTGATACATCATTCGATCAGAAATGATGAGAAACGAAAGAAGATAGAGCTATTTTATACTTGCTAAATACTGCGTTTGAAAAAATTGGAGAGGGGGATTAAAAAGTGAGATAAAAGGGTAAAAATAGATTATCTCAAGGGTTTCTGCTACTTTCCTATATCTTTCTCGGGAGGATTAATTTCTTGTTTTGGTAAATCTGAAGCAAGGTTAAAGTTTGTTTTTAACTACTGATTATTTCCTAAAAAACATGTAATGATTAATTCCTATATTCACCATTATATTGTTGAGGATGCTTCGCCAACTTATTGCTTACTTCCTCATGTAGTCATGTTATTATACTGCATGTGTGTTAAAATAATAATAATATACATTGATTTATTAATAATAAAGAAACTTTCTTAATAAAGTCTCAAAAGCAGATTTCAGTAAAACACTGAACATCACTCATTTTGCCTATCTATTCCTGTTGCTAAGAAACAATAAATGGCATTGTCCAGTGTGATTCGAAGTCAACTTCTTGCCTGAACAGATTAATCTCTCTGGTTTAACGTATTGTAAAGAAGCCGAATATCATTCACCTAAATAAAAACTCTCTTGGAATATACTGTACCTAGGAACTTGAGCATTTCTAACAGGAATCAATTGGAACAAAAAAAATTTTTAAGTTAAACAGTTTACCTTTTCAACATACTCGTTATTATTCTTATTTACAGTGATGTCGGGTATTGTTTGGATTTTTTATAATGTATGTTCTTTATTTACTTATAGGTATGCTATGCTCGTGTTCTGGATTATCGAAGGAAGTTTATTGAGGCTGCTCAGCGTTACAATGAACTTTCCTATCGAACAATCATTCACGAAGACGAACGTATGACTGCATTACGAAATGCACTGATCTGCACTATTTTGGCATCTGCAGGTGAGACTATAGACTTTCATAAATTTCTTAAAGTCAAGATGATATAAATATTCTTAGTAAATAAAACATGTGCAAAGTCTTAGTAAAAACTGTGGAAGATAATTGGAAGACCACAACTCCACAAAATCAACTCATTTATATACAGGGTTATCAAAATTTAACTAAACTCTGTGGGGGTTCTACCATTTATTAAATACCATTTATTACTTACTTACTTACTTACTTTTCAAACCCGCTTATCCGTTAGGGTCGCGGGGGCAGCAGCCCTATGGAGGATCTCCAGCGATCGCGATCTTCCGCCATCAGGCGCATGTCCTCCCTGGTAATATCCAAGCGACTCGAACCCAGATTCTCCATGTAGTCTAGCCACCTGGTTCTAGGCCGACCCCTTGGTCTCTTACCCACCGGCTTGGAAAATAACAACTGCCTAGGAAGACTAGTTTGCGGCATCCGTATCACGTGGCCATACCAGCGCAACTGAGATCTCTCAATGCGGAGAAGTAGCGGCTCAACACCTAAAGATTCCCTTATTGTGCTGCTGTACACTCTATCTAGTAGGGTAACACCTGCCACACCTCTCAGGAATCTCATTTCGGCCGCTTGTACCCGCGATCGCACTCTTTCGGTCATTACCCAAGCCTCATGACCATAGGTGAGAATGGGGACAAAGATAGATTTGAAGACGGAGAGCTTGGCTTTGTTACCCAGCTCTCGTTTCGTTACCACGGATCGCCACAGTTCACGTCTGACACAGCTTGCTGCACCGATCCGAGCATCCAATTCTTTCTCCTGCCGTCCATCACTCGTGAATGCAATCCCGAGATACTTGAACTTCTCCACCTGTCTCAATGAGGCTCCCCTAACATGGAGAGCGCACTGAGCAGGCTGTCTTGAAAGAACCAGAACTTCGGTTTTAGCCACACTGATCTTCATCCCAGCTTCTTCACATTTGGCTGCAAACCGGTCTAGTGCATGCTGAAGGTTCGTGCGAGAAGACCCAAGCAGGACAAGGTCGTCCGCAAAGAGCAACCTCTCCACCAGGCAGTCGCCCACACAAACACGCTCATCGCCTCGGCTGCCCCTGTCTATCCAGTCCATAAAGATAATGAACAAGATGGGCGACAGTACGCACCCTTGGCGGAGTCCAACACCCACGGTGAACGGTCTTGACTTAATGCCATTTATCCGGACACACATCTCAGAGCTTTCGTACAGAGACATGATAGCAACCAGTAATTGCCCATCCACTCCATACTCTTGCAACACTTGCCAGAGCTTCTCCCGAGGAACCCTGTCATATGCTTTTTCGAGGTCCACAAAGCAAGCGTAGACCTTTTTTGCATACTCCCAGGATTTCTCAAAGATTTGCCTTAGAGCAAAGATGTGATCCGTCGTGCTTCGGCCAGGTCGGAAACCACACTGCTCCCCCGACAGTTTGGAGTCGACTTCTCTTCCCGACTTCTCTTCTCCAGACACTTAGCGTACACTTTCCCAGGAATGCTGAGCAAAGAGATGCCTCGATAGTTGTTGCAATCTCTCTGATCTCCCTTTTTGAAGATAGGGATCACAATTCCTGTCTGCCATTGCTTAGGGGCCTGTCCAGATATCCAAGCAACCTGACACACTCGAGTCAGCCACAGGATACCATCCTGATTTAAGGCCTTTAACATCTCGGACCGGATTTCATCATCACCTGCAGCTTTGCCAGTCTTCAGGGACTTAATTGCCCATCTGACTTCTGTTTCAGTGATACTACCGTGACTATTCTCCGCTCCAAGGTGCACCTCGTATGCCTCAGTTGTTGTTGTCACCGGATTAAGAAGAGATGCAAAGTATTCCTTCCACCTATGCAATACGCTCTCCTCCGGTTTCAGAAGCCTCCCATCTGAACTCTTAATAGTTTGTGATGAAAGAGACTTCTTTCCACGGAGGCGGCGCACGGTCTGCCAGAACACCTTGTTTGCCGAACCATAGTCTGCCTCCAATTTCTCCCCGAACTTCTCCCAGGCCTTGGCTTTAGCTGTTGATACTGTCTTTGCTGCTGCTTTTCGCGCCTCAGTGTACCGCACTCGACTCGAAGTTGACTTATTTGCAAGCCATAGCAAATAAGCTTCCTTCTTTGCCTTGACAGCTTCTTGGACTTCACCGTTCCACCATGCAGTCCTTTTCTCACCGCCCTGCGCCACACTCAGCCGCTTACGACCACAGCACAAAGCAGCCGAAGTAATCACAGCAGTTTTAAACAACTGCCACTCCTCTTCAACAGTACCACGATCACTGGGTAGTTCTTTGAAACTTGAAGATATGCTATCTGCAAAGGTCTTCCTCACAGCTCTATCCTCCAGTGCCTCCCATTTGATGCGCCAAGTTTGTCTGAACCTAGTATTTCGCTTGGTTGGCACAATAGTTCCCGATAGGTGGCACTGTAGCAAGATTGCATTAACAGAGACTAGCAAACGTTCACCGACACAAGGTGCTCAGCTGCGGTTTTTTAAAAGTTTGCCCTCTTTGCTTGCCTAATTTCGCTCCAAGTGATTTCTGGTTATGGAACTTCTTAAAGGATCGTGTTAGAGGATAGTTTTTATCAAATCAAAATAATAATGTTGTTAGGACCTCCTTATATACAGACATAATGGTAACAAGGGAATTGGTTGGAAATAGTAAATATTCTGAGATTAGAGCCAATGGATATGGGAATCGGAAAGTCCATGTTACACGTGAACATAAGTGGGACAGCGAGAAGGCTAATGTATGTTGCACGTCACGAACAGAGGTAATAGTGACGCATCACCAATTATATGAAGGATGGAGTTTTCCAAACATGTTTTTCCAACAGGATGGTGCACCACCCCATCGAGGACTTCTCATTTGGGCAACTCTCGATCACCATTTCCCAGATAGATGGATAGGACCTGACTGCTTGATTTCTCGACTGTGATGTTCATGCGATATAACCCCCTTGATTTTTTTCCTGTGGGGGTATGTTAAGGATAGGTGCACATCAAGAAAGTAAACGACTTAACTGCGCTGGCAAATCTTCAAGCCATATCATCTATTAGCCAGCAGATGCTCAATAAAACAGAGAGAGATTGAATTTTGCCTAGGTATTTTACGGGCCACAAAAGCAGCTCATACGAGGTGGACTGATTTGTGATGACATGACATAACTATGACTGGTAGAAAACTTTGAGTTTTCATTTTTGCAAACAATATAGAGATAGCTTTATTAGTTATGAATATTTCTTATGGTATCAATAGTTTAGGCCCACATTGTAGAATTATCCCAAAGCGTAATTTTATTATTGTCATGTTTGAATTGTAAAAAAAAATTAATAATAATTATATAATTTGTTTTAAAGGACAGCAAAGATCTCGAATGCTTGCCACATTGTTTAAAGATGAACGATGTCAGCAGCTACCAGCTTATGGTATATTGGAGAAAATGTAAGAATGAATTTTTTATTTTATTTTTATTTTTTTCTTAATAGAGGTTAGCTGATATTAGCATTTAGGTTTAATTTTTTCATCCTTTTAAATTTGAGCATTTTCCATGAAGAAATTATTAAATGGAAACTGGAGATAATACTCTAATCACTGACTCGAGATGGATGCCCATCCTATCATTGGCCTCCATCTTGACTACTTGATAGTCTTTAAGAACACCTACTGATAGCCTTGCTGTCCGTATTCACGATGGCCCAATTGGTAGAGGCAACGCGCATGATACATGTGGTTCCTGGTTCAAATCTAAGTTTGTGGAATTTTTCCTTCCATTTTTTCTGATATCATTTCCTTATGATTGGAGTATCAGCTCCAGTTTCTATTTAATAATTTCTTCTGTCTGCTCATCCACTTTTCTGGTGGTTTGAAAGGGAGGAATTCCCAATCTGCGAGCTGGGTGCCTGTCCTATCATTGGGCTCCATCTTGACTACTTAGTAGTCTTTAAGAATACTGGTGACAGCCTTGCTGTACCATGTTTATGATAGCCCAATTGGTACAGGCAACAAACACGATATTCGTAGTTCCTGGTTTGATCCAGGTCGTGGAATTTTTTTTTCCATTATTTCTGATAGTTTTCCATTATTTATGGATGGAAAACGTTTTACGAGGGAAAATCAAAAAGTAACATTATTTTTTTTTGCAAAAACATTGTAGTAGATGGTGGGAAAAGTGGATATACTTTTTGAATTTTCGCCTTCCCCTATTGTTTAAAAGCACCATGAAAGTGCTGACACCTAGTGGAGGCATGCAATTGCAGTCGGCAGGATGGCATCGTTGATCACATCGTCCACGCTGGAAGAACAAAGAGCTGTAATTCATTTACTTCATGCGAAAGGTCGCCCACCCAAGGAAATTCACAATGAAATGCAGAAAGTGCACGGCAACGACTGCATGGCCTACGCAAATGTGTGGGCATAGTACAAAACATTTACTGAGGGGAAGTGTGCCGGTGGCTGTATTTGCAGGAAAGGGTCTTCTATGCGATGGGCATTCAAAAACTTATACCACAATGGGACAAATGCCTTAATCGCAATGGCTCATACGTAGAGAAATAACAAGAACATTGCTGTGTACTTTGTGTATTTGAAGGGCTCTCTAGAAAAACATTGGGCGTAGGCTTTCTAGCTCTCGAGTCCGTCGGTCGTGGGTTCGAATCCCGCCATGGGCATGGATGCTTGTGTTTGTCCCAGGATGCGTACAGATATAAAAGGCGCAAAATGACCATAGTAGTCGATGCCTTAATTTCTAAACCACCCCTAGAAAAACATTTCAAATGACATATTGCTGATTTTGAGAAAATTAACGTTTTTTTCCTAAGCAAGTTGGATTTCCACAGAACTACATTTGAAAAACACGGAATTTCGCAAGGGAAAAAGCGGATTTATTGTCCTAGATAACGCCATGTGATGGAT
This sequence comes from Rhysida immarginata, assembly GCA_023313115.1. NCBI lineage: Eukaryota > Metazoa > Arthropoda > Chilopoda > Scolopendromorpha > Scolopendridae > Rhysida > Rhysida immarginata. The sequence continues at coordinate 1,168,932 of JAHWFO010051976.1, read as the reverse complement.
GACCTCTGGTTTGCTTAATTTACAAACTTTCGGTTGATTTGTCACTTACAACGTTTTTCCAGGGAGCCCTTCATTTTATTTTTTCATGTCAGCTCCAGCACTTTCTTAAAAAGATAAATAACGTTACTTTTTGATTTTCCCTTGTATTATACAAATTGGCATATAGGTCATTTTTAAATAATAAAAGTTCTTGCAAGCAAATTCAAATTATTCACAAACGTGAATCAACCTATGTATTATAAATTATTTTTCATGGGCATTTTTTATAATTAAGAAACATAGTTTCTTAAGTGACAATGCCTCTGCATAATCAGCTGGTTTCTGAATAAATTAAGTAAATAATTTCAAAATTGAACATAAAATAATGCAAACTTCATAATCTTTTCCATCTACCTCATTACAATAGGTATCTTGATCGAATCATAAGGAAGAGTGAATTGCAGGAATTTGCGTCTATGTTGCAACCTCACCAGAAAGCCACTACCGCTGATGGTATGTAGTTGCTTACTGTTAGAACAATGTTATAAGAAAAGTTAAATTGTGGTATTCAAAGTGCATTAAGAAATAGGATATATCCATGGCTACCAATTTCTAATATAGGTTCCAGTATTTTGGATCGTGCAGTGATTGAGCATAACTTGCTTTCTGCCAGTAAATTATATAACAACATAACCTTCGAAGAGTTGGGAGCACTCCTTGAAATACCGCCTGCAAAAGTAAGTTTCCTTGAATTGAGATGGTCAAGATCATATCAGGCCAATTAGTATAAGTGAAAGCAACAGATCGCGAAAGATTACTGCTTCGGAATTACAGTCGTTAGTTTACAGATACAACGAAAAAAAATATTATAAAAGAACTTTATCTAGAAAACATCAAGTGCTAAAAAATGTACTGTAAATCCTCTACTCTAATGCGATCCCTGTTTTTGACTCATTGCGAGAAATAAAATATCCAAAAATACATAGGAAAAAAACTTTTTTTATATACATTTCTACCTTTTGGCAACAAGTAATTCAAATAAACTGGACATTGTATATAAAGTATAATTAATGCATATTATACAGTAATATGGTAATTATTTTTTGGAAATATCATGTGTTGAAGTTTTTGCTCATAAAATTCACTTGTTTTTTTAACTGGCACGTGAGCAATAGTAGTCTAGATGTGGATTAAGGGTGTGTTCGACATCGCACACTTAGCGCCTTTGTGCGTCCACTAAACACACTAACGTGTTCATCATGGGACCTGCGCGTGTTCGTCATCGCGAGGGCACACACTATCGAGCGTTTCGTGCGCGCACCAAATGACACTAGGTTAGGAGCAGAATCGTTTAATGCATTTTAAGATGGTACTGCTCTAGAGTTTGAAATGCAGAAAAAAAGATAACTTAGAATTTCAGTTTCAGTTATTATTAAACAATCGGTATATTAATAATAATTATATCTGATGTATCGTTTAAACTGACATTGCAATATCTACCGTGTAATGATCGATTTCGGCTTGTTATATGCAGGCAGATGTTATGATGGGGGTTGTTTTTGAGCAGTAGGCATATCACTCATAGTAGCACTGGTAAGGTGAGCAAACTACTTTCGTGTTCTTTCCTGCACTTTCGGGTTTTGTTTTTTTTTAATACTCAAAACCTGTAGATTAGTTTCAACCTTGCATCCACATATTAAAGAAATACACAAATACAAGGAATTTGGTAATGCTCTTTATTGCTATACTTATTTAACAACTGAATAAATGGACAAAATAAAAACAACATATTTTTTAAACAATGAAATTATGTAAAGGGGTTGGACAAAATAATATGAACACCTTTGATTTTAGATGTTTTTTCGAATATCTAGAAAAATAGTTGACAAATCCTGAAACTTGAGGGGTGTAAAGTGCATGTTACACCTCGTATATTTCAGCGAAGGTTTTGTCCTGAAGACAAATAGGTGACCAGCAACATTTTGAACAAAAAAAAAAAACATGTTTGAGATCACCCTGTAATAAATAATGCTTGAAATGCATTGTAGTTGTAGCATAGGATTATGAGACTTTATTTTTACTTATGTTCATTTCTATGAGAATAGCACGTACTACATTCATGGAAATATAAAGGTTTCTTTAAAGACAAAGTAAATATCAACTCTTTAACCACAACAAAAATTAAGTAAAAAAAAAAAATACAACCTGATCCTAGAAGCGCTTTTCGAGGGCGAAGCTCTCATCATTCAGCAGGTGGAAAAGAAGGGAGTAACACACCAGATGATACGGAGTGTGAAAAAGAACAAGACCGATATTTATAGTCTGACAGCACCAATGACAGAAAAGGTGATAAACCCCACTAAGGGGGGCTAAGTCAGTGATTGGTCTGTTTGGACCAATAGTTAATCAGTTGAGAATCTCCAATGGGTCCCTTGTCGGAGTTTAGTAAATTTTTGCTGTTGGCTGATGAGATTTCTAAACTTTCAAAGGCATCCAGAAGGCGATTATTTTTTATTGCTTTAACAAGTACAAGATCGTTGAACGATATTCTATGTCCCATATCCAACGAGTGTTTCGCCACAGTGGACAGGTTTCTTCTTCCATACTTCAAGTGGGCCAAATGTTCCTTAAATCGAATGGTAGGATTGCGGGCCATCTGTCCAAAATAAAACTTGGGGCACTGAGAATTTACTTTTTACTTAATTTTTGTTGTGGTTAAAGAGTTATTTACTTTGTCTTTATTTATCATATCCACATTTTCTTCCCATTTGTATATTTATTTCTGGTTTACCCAGGAGTTTATACTTTTATCATAAAAGGTTTCTTTAGTAAGTTTTTTGTTTATAACATGCAGGGTTTTCAATCCGATGCAATGCCTTTTTCTGGAAACTTGACAAACTACAGTAGAGACAAGACCATACTATCAGAGTATAAATATATTAAAGATTTGATGAAATATGAGCATTTTTCACTAAATAATGTTTAACTGTGTATGCACAAGCGTTACCAAAACGTCTTTTGCATAATTTATTAACCAAATGTATAGAGCTCATTAAAATAAAATAAAAATAAAAAGCCCAAGCAAATATGAAAATTGAGAAAGATATAGTCGATAGAATGAGTTGAATTCCAGTTGCTATCAAAGATAAAAAAATAATTTATATTTGGACCAGACACCAGTAACAACTTCTTTTCCTTATGCTAATATGAAGGCACATTGACGTCATATCAGCATAAGGAGAAGTTGATACTGGTGTCTGGTCCCAAAATAAAAATTTGGAAAAAAACCCTTATTGTTTTGTTTGATTTTGTGAGCTGGCATGCTATTGTTGTGATGGATAAACCAGTTCTGATTGTGCCAAAATTGTTCTTTTCCTTCTCGACATTTGCTCTGAGACATTTCAGAATTTGGAAGATAGTAATCTGTCTGCTCAGATGGGAGAAGGAATTCTTAATAAGCAATGCATTGCATCAAAAAACATGGTTAACATGACTTTGACACAGGAGCAAATCTGTCGAGGCAAGTTTTCACCAACCCTATGATAGGACTGAACACTGGTTTCAATGTCATAGCAGCTTCCCTGCTCAAGTCACTCATCACTGAAAATTAATCCCAGAACGCTCAGGAGATCACTTTACATAAAAAAGGATATTAAGCATAAACTAGGCTGCTTATTGATAATTCATCAATGTGAGGTTATTACTTAGGTTCATGCGAGGACAATCAACTGCCTGGATATCAGTTTATATATGGTGTGTCCATAAAGTAATGAGACTAGCACCTGCATGCCACTCCAGTCGCCAGCAATGCGCTCATTGGTGGCGGGATTTGTGGTGGGGTGGTCTAAGCTAAGCAACGCACCGGGTGGCAGTCGCTTCCGAGCTCTGACGCAGTGAGGATCACGCGTGGCACAAAACCTTTTTTTAGTTTTTGTAACTGCAGAAAACGTCAAAAATGGAGTGTTTGTTGGAGCAGCACTGCTCGATTAAATTTTGCTTTCACGTGCGCAAAACCGCTTCCGAGACGCTTGTCTTGGTTAAGGAGGCTTACAAAGACGACACCCTGTCAAGGGCTGAGGTTTTCCGGTGATTCAGTGAGTCCAAGAACGGACGCAAGACCGTTGAAGACATGGAGCGATCTGGGCGAGTGGTTTGGACGAAAATGTGGCCAAAGTAAAAAAATCTCCTGGACTCCGACTGAGTGTAAGATTAATCGCCGAAGACCTCAACATATGCAAGACAACGCCGTTTTCTACAAAGAAGTCCTTGCGCGCCTGCACAGAGCCGTCAAACAGAAACAACCGGAGATGCCGATCACTGGAAGCTCCACCACAACAACGATCCGGCCCACACTGCCTTCGTTGTGACCGCCTACCAGCACTGGAAAGGGGTTTCAACTTTGCCGCAGCCACCGTACAGCCCCGGCAGACTTTTTCCTGTTCCCAAAGCTCAACAGAAGCCTGAAAGGTTACCGTTTCGAAGATGTTCCTGCCATCCAACGGGTTGTCACACAGTTTCTAAAAGAGGTTACAGCAGCTGATTTCCAGGGAGCCTTTGCAGCGTGGGAATCGTGTTGGCAGCGGTGTATCAACACCCAAGGGGACTATTTTGAAGATTTAATATGTACCGATCGGATCAGTGAATCTTTTATCAGACCCAGTCTCATTACTTTACGGACACACCCTATGATTTAGGGATGCTATTCAAAATATTCCTGAACTCTTTGAACAAACCTCGTATACTGAGAGCATTAGCTATTTTATCAATTATGTTGCTAGATTGAATTCAATGAAAGATTGAATTTTATCAATGGAAGATTGGGGAAGGGGGTAAGCATTCCAGCATTCTTTGTTTTTGTTTACTGCATTGTTTTTGTTTTTTGTTTTATTTTTTATTTTGCAGGCAGAAAAAATTGCATCACAGATGATAACGGAGGGAAGGATGAATGGATATATTGATCAGATTGATTCCATCGTTCATTTTGAGTGTAAGTATCGTTTCAGATAAGAGAATGGTCATTAGCTCCATTCTCATTGGTTGAAACAGATACAGTATTTTAATATGATGTTTGTTTTAATTACTGTTGGTTAATTTATCGCCTTTTTATTGTTCTTTAAAAAAAGCTCGAGAAGTATTGCCAACTTGGGACAAGCAGATTCAAAATTTATGCTTTCAAGTGAACAACATAATAGAAAAAATTTCTCAGAATATTCCAGAGTGGATGGCAAAGGCAATGGAAGAACAAATGGTCCATTGAGAAGACCTCTACAAATTTCTTGCTCTTTTTATTTTTAATGTTAAATATTGAAGTGTGTAATTTATTTTGTGTTTAATTTGAATTTAATTTACTTCTTTAAGAATAAAATTTTAAAGTTGTATCATTTTGAGCTTAATCATTATTTTAAAAATATTTATCTATAGATATTCAAAAATATTTGCATAGATCTATGATTTCTACCTATTGTTTCTTTATTACATGGCATTTTTTTAAATTTAAAAAAGATGGACTTCTTCTAATCGTAAAATTTGTTACTAAATGGAGAATTCTCTGTACACTACTTCTTGACGAAGTTGATGGAAGCCTTACACAGTAATCACACCAAATTCTGACCAGTTTCACCATTTATTCCTGGCCTTGTCAAGGATGTACGAATGAAGATGCAAGCAAGACACCGTATATACAGAATATGGTAGAATACATTGTGATTGGTGGATAAATAGGCGATGCTTAAATTTGCAGAACATAGCAATGGCAATGTCTCTGATTGGTATGTTGATGTTCTGATCATCTTTGATTGCCGTTCTACCTCCTCAACTCGCGTCACTTTCCATCTTTAATGGCTTTGTCCCACATTTCATCTTTATTTGGTTCCTCCAAATCCATCATATTTCCTTTATATTCTCTTTAATGATCAACTATTTGCCCAGAGATTTATGTTCAACATCTACTGTAAACCTGCCACCTCTTCTAATTTAATTCACTCTTCTTTGCACCTTGTGTCTTTATTCTGTTTCTTATTTGATCTTTCCCTTAAATTTTTTCTTAGCTTTTCCAAATTGCACATGACCTGATCCCTTATCTCTTCCAACAGCTATACCCTCTCGATTATCACTTGTCTTACCCATAACTCAAAAACTCGGACAGTTTGCTTACCCTGACCATCATTACCCACTATTGTTAATGTTGTAGGAGATGGTGCCCTAGGCCGTAACGTTAGTACGGTATAACTCGTTTAAATCAAAGTATCAGGGGGCCATGAAAATAGTTTTGACTTAATAGGAATTAGATTTAAACAACATTCCAAAAAGAGGTTGGATTAAGGCTCGTAATTATTGATAACAAGTATGTACTACAATGTTTAAATAAAACTGGAAACTAGACTCTGTTCAACGAAAGTTTGAGTGTACGCATCCAATGATATTTCAGATTTCAATTATTAGATTGACAATTGAAATCGAAAATTTAATTGAACATGCTCAGTCAAACTTTTGTGGATAGAGATCCATGTGGACAACTTATTTGTTGAAATAAGAAGAAACTTTTGCCTGCTTTAAGTTTTCAGAATTTTAAAATCTATCGTTGATAGTGGGATTGTGAATTCTTTAGCAAGAAAAGCTTTTTAATCGAAGCGTCCCATAGATGGTCTAAAATTTCCAATTTTGCTTCTACTTTAATGTATTTAACTTAAGTTTCAAGTTTGCGCCATGATTTCGATGGATAAGATTTTGAAGAATATGCTTTATAAATAAACATGTTTTTAATGCAGTCTCGTTCCTAAAACACTTGGTCTAAATTGTTACCATTGGCTTCACATTAATCTGATTCTCGTAGTGTAATCTGATGCTGTTCATCAATCAAAGAATTATCAAGTCCATCTCTGATTAGTTATTTTGCATTAATTTATTTATTTTTTTGGTTTGTTTTTTCTTTTTCTTGAGTAAACTCTTATTTGATTTATCCAGAATTAATCAAAAAGCACTTTGACTTAGCCAACGAAATTTATATTCTAAATTTAGTAGAAGGAATTTCAAATACTGGGTGTCCTAAAAGAAATTTTTGATTTGATTGGCTCACTGTAACGAGCTAATGAGATGCAGGGGAGCATATCAACTGGTATAACTGTTTCTTGGGAACGGATCGTGCATTTTGTGTGCTTGAGTTTACAAAAACAATGATTCTGCGGTTATTGCACGGCGATAGTTTCATCAGTCATCATAATCTGCATGACGTAAATCAAGTGACAAGTGTTTTTCTCATCAGAGCATTCACCAAAAGTAACTGTGCTGCAATGTCAGCGTGAAGAATAACACTGGCCAACAAAGAAATATTTTTTTCAGCTACTTTGAGAAATGTAGGTGTTAGTCTATTTTGAGTGTGCCAATTCCAAATCTGATCTCTAAATTTCTCTTATGTCGGGATGTAAAGTTATTGCCATCCTGCTGTTTTTGTACCTTTAAACATTATACAGCAACTATTATAGTGATTACTTGTAATTTATTTAATTATTGCTAAATTCATGTTAAAAATTTTTAGGATCACCATGAATACAAGTAAATGGGCTTGTATCAACCATCCAGACATTTGTGGTTACTATAACTCGAGATCGTGATGTGATAAAGAAACTTGGGAGTTCAGATTTGGAATCCGTCCATACTTTTTCAAAGATGAAAAAGGGTGTGCAATGACACTTGATTTCAGAGATGCTGAACAATTTCTTGGTATCTGGACTGCGGAATTTTGCTGGTTATAATCAGAGAACATGATTCCAGCAGGATGAGCAACATCTCAACTCTTCCAATATCTCAATCCCTATAATGCTTGCTGGATTGATCCTATTTCTAAAGTTAACAAAATCATTAATACAGTGGGCGCCGCTTAATGGGACCAACCCAAAGTGATAACAATAACAGACTACTAACAATAGCCGAAATTGAATAAAGATGCAGCAGAAGAAGAAAAATCCAAAATTATACTGTCTATGATTGTTATTACATGTGTTTCTTATGTTTTTTTATGCTCAAGTCTGTTTTTTTTCTTCCCAGACTCCATTATACAGTAGAGTACAGTTCAATAACAAAGGGTTGAGGAAAAGCAACAAACGGTGGATTCACATGCACGCTATAGCTGTACTGTAATTGCTGCTTCTAAAGCGAATTGTGTGTTGCTGTCACGTGAATCAAAACTGTAGAATCAAAACCAAACCCTTTTTTCACACGGGAATATTTTTAACCAGGAAGTGAACAAGATGAAGTACAGTTGGGTGCAAAAAAGGTTTTTACATGCTCCGTAGGAACTGAGGTGACCAAAAAAGTTGATCGGTTGTAAAAATCGGGTACTTTTACTGAGAGTCAAGGCAGATTAGACTGGTCCTGTCCCTTGTATGAAAATAGGGTAGCAGGTATACACTTGGGATGTGTTATTCACGTGCTAAAGTCTAAACCTTTTTGCACTAGACTGTACATGGGAAAAACTCTGACTTGCTTTCAAAATGATAACAATAAACGGAGTAGTGATCACATTAAATGTTGATTTTAACACGTTCACATATTAAGACGGTTGGGAATTCTTGATTCGATAACATTAAACAAACGATAACATTCAACCGTGCCCACTGTAACTGTATTGGTTGTTATGATAATGAAGGCAATGTGATTAAATTTTGTTTTTCCTTTTAGTTTAAGGAAATACAGGGCGAGTCAAATGTTTTGGACACCTTATCTTGGATACCAATGTAGTTATGCAAATTCCAATACAGAATAAATAGGAACTTGAGGGTGCTCTATCTGATGGAGCACCTTTCATCATCTCAAATATGCAAATCAGGACACATCCAAATTCTATCTCGAAAACCGTAAGAGATACACAAAAAAATTCCAATTGCACATTTGTTCAACAGCAAATTCCAAACAAAACAAAAACAAGTTCACGAAAATCCGATGAGTGGATCACCCACAATCTTCATTGCAAGCTCTACAAATTATTTCATGCACCATCCTCATCCTGTTCTGGAAAGCTCCACAATTTACCATAAATTCACAATTGGTATAAAAAGGCATGTTGAAGCTGAGAAGAAATCAGACCAAACTAAGATGGCACGGTACCAGGAACCAGGAAATGTTCAACATGGTCCTTTGCTTTGGTGAGGTGAGGCGAAATTATCATGCAACAACCACACATCATTGAAATGTCGTGCGGAATTATGCTATGGTGCAAGTGGACATCACATTGAACACTTTGTTTCAGATGACTTACTGTAAGCAACAAACAGTACGAGAACCAATTATCCTGTTGCAGAGCTTGCAATGAGGATTGTGGGTGATCCACTCATCGGATTTTAGTGAATTTTTTTTTTTTTTTTTGTTTGGAATTTGCTGTTGAACAAATGTACAATTGGAATTTTGTGTGTATCTCTTATGGTTTTTCAGGTGGAATTTGGACGTGTCCTAATTTGCATATTTGAGATGATGAAAGTTGCTCCATCAGATAGAGCACCCTCAAGTTCCTATTTATTCCCTGTATTGGGATTTGCGTAACTACATTGGTATCCAAGATAAGAAGGTGACCAACGACATTTGACTCACCATGTATTATCAACCCTTTTTTGGACTATTGCCCGTGTGGGGGGGGGGGGGGGGACAACCAACGGGGACCATAGGTTCTGTTTGGTTTATAGGCTTGCCAACTCTCAGACTGGCAATTCCGCTTATTCCGTTTGCGCTTGTTATTTTACCTCCCGCGGATCGGTTGCCCTGGAGACGGGAGACTGTGCCTGATTCCGGGAGGGTTGGCAAGCCTATTACTTTACTGCTGCTATATTATTAAAAGAGATTCTTGCTGATCAATGTGAAGAGCCTTGGAGGCTTTCTTGAACCTCTCATGGGAACATATTTCTCACGAATGCTGCTTGCTATTCCCATTCTTCACGTTCTCTAAATTCGAGCTTAAATATTTAATGCATTTTTTAAGCTGAATAAATCCAATAAGTGGTGCAGACTTAGAAATGAGGCGGAACTGATAAAAATAATTAAACTTTGCATGCAGGGTCAGCGGACGAATAAAGAGCAAACTGATAGTGACTATCTGAAATTCTCATTATTTATTTATTTATTTATTTATTTATTTACGAATAACATAATGCAATGGAAGATACGAGGAAAGGGATCTGTTTGGAGTAAATAGAGATTACGTTTCAAACGAAGGGTCGACAGTGAGTTGTGCAAAGGTAAACAAACAAATTTAAGTCGGATCATTTCTTTAGTAGTTTCCAGGTGTTCATTTGGCGTAATGAATGAGATGAGGTGCACAGTCATCCTTCCTGAATCGTTTGTTTTCCTTGAGAGAGCAACAACGGTTTGTTAATAGCTATGCGAAAAAGATAATGGGGTCGTAAATTAAACATTTACTCGCTTAATATGTACTTTACGCCCGAAATAGACACTCAATGAATTCAGCGAAGCAAAATGACACGGAGTTACGTAACGTAAATATTAGGTTTCGACAAGTGATCCCCCTCGCACCACTTACACTGCCGCTGCCTAGTCTTCTGCTGCAATGGTTAATTTTTTTTTTTTTTCCTACTAGGAAATCGCCCGCCAAAATAAAATCCACGATTTCCCCCCAAGGAAATCTATTACCATTTATTCTTATTCTGTGCTACTACTGTTATAGTGGGAAATCCCCCAGGATGGCAACACTGGAGTTGCTATTCAACCGCCAGCAGCAGACAGGTTACAGCCTTCTTCATCTGCTTTGTCAGTTGCTTTACTTCCTCCGCAGCAGATTGGTCACCTTCCCGGGCAGAATGAACTCGGCCGCCTTCATTTCCGGTTCTCTGGGCGTCATAAAAGAGCGGCGCCTCGGCTTTTTCTCTCTCATCTTGAACGATGCCGAGCCAAGTCAAGTAGGTTGGGAACGATAAACCGTTCTTGGTTCTTTTCGTTTTATTTTACCCTTTACTTTTATTTGTCCTTTAAGTCTATTCAAGCTTAAATGCATTCTTACGAATGCTTCTCTTTAGTACTGCACTCGCTACAAAGCGAAAAACGATGCGTTTAACGGTAAAACATTGTTTACAAGCGTGGGTGCTTAGCCTGATCATGCGCTCTTATTATTTTTATAACAATTAAAAGCGAGCAACAATCCGATTGGTTTTAGCAGGCATTACTTCGGAGTTTGTTTCTATATAATGATTTATTCTTCATGCTGTCCTTATTTTTCTTTTTATTATGCTCACGGGTTTATAAGCAGAGTGAGTAGCGTTATTCTCTGAAGCGCTCTTGTTTTCCGCTGAGCGCGCCAAGATCATTTGAAATCGAAAGCAAGCAATCTGTGCCATTTTCGTTTTATGATCACGGTCAGTGCGATCACGTTTAATGGGTGCCAACAATGATAGAGAAATGATTTTTTTTTTTCAGTTTATGGTAATTAATTTAGCTATTATTGTTGGCACCTATTAAACGTGATCGCACCTATAATTCGACTTTTTATTTCAAATTATTGGTAATAAAAAAAAATTATTACCGCAAACTGAAAAAATGAGCTTGTTTTATATAAGCACTTGGCTAACGTTATCTTAATCCAGCCTATTAATAAAAAAAAAAAAAAATTTTCAATTTTTTTTTTTGAAAACAATAGCTAAAAAATGAAGCTTAAAAAATAATTATTAAAAACATTCCTGATTTTTGTAGAAGTAAATTTAAATTTTATAGAGCAGCAAGTTCGTGATAAGTTTTATTACTGATAATAATTTATCTTAAGGGTTTGCTTGTTTAATGCGACGAAATTAACTTAACTGCGTTTGTTTAGTTTCATCAGACCGACTGCTTCTGTTTGCAATAGGAGGTACACGGATAAAGTAAAATCGCGATACCTCCTCCCTTCATCCATTCCTGGTAAAATAATACCATGAGGAGGTATCGCGATATGTGGCTTCCTTACAGAGACCGGTAAAGTAAGGAGACTTGGCATTTCCTCATTTTCCCATTCAAACGGTATGTAACGAGAATTTCGTGTAGAATTCAGCTTACCATTCAAACTTCGATCGCCATGCCATCTGGTTCAATGTTAGCACATCTACAAAGACAATTCGTACGTGACATCAACGTGCATTAACGGATTGTTATTATGTGATGTCATACTACTAAACCCAAACGTCTCCCCTTCACTTCTTTCCTTTCCTTCCTTATCCCTGATACAAAATAATATTAAAAAAACGACATTTTTTTTTTCTCCCCGGCAGTTTCGGCTTAATTTAGCGTCACATATCGAACGCGAGATGACATTCAATACACGAAAAGAATTGCTCTGCTCGAAAATGGATATGAGAGAAACAACTATCCGCGATACGAAAGTGCAAAGTTTACCTCGATGCTTGTATCTGTCATATCCATTTACTAGCATTTCTTTTCATGCATTGAATGTCGTCCAGCGTTCGATACTGTGACGATGAATTATGCCAAAATCGTCAGGGAGATTTGCACGGCAAAGCAAAGTACACTTGAATCCAGAGAGAGTTAAGAAATACGGTTAAGTCTGATTTCATCAACGCCGTCGATTCGACGGTTGCAACACACGTGACTTGAAAAAGCGAAACCAAAACATTCAAACCGAAACCAACGCAGCACCCTCTGAGTCAATAATAGCACATCTTCGAATCCGAAAGCACGGATAAAGTAATAGAGTCTTTATCCGTATCTGAAAAAGTATTACACAAGTTTGAGCTATCGCCAGGTCTCCTTTTTACAAACTTCTCTGCTTCCTTACAGTGCTCAAGCTCTAGACATGCACAATACAAATTTTTGTCTCCTTCAGGGCAGTTCACATTTCAGCGATTTCGCAGTGGAAAGTGGGTTATACCCCGTTTCCACGAACTGAGAATTCTCGATTCGGGAAATTCGATTTGACAAACTAGATTCGCGGATCTAGTTTTATGATTCCAGTGTAGTTCCACGAACAGAGTTTCTGTCTCTTTTGTCCGATTGCATTGTGGGATTGTTTGAAGTGCAGTATGCAGTGCTTTCTGGGATTGTCAAACAAATATAGATGCCCAACAAAGGCATAGAATTTTGTATATTTCTCTACTTAAGCGTTTAAAATATCTACTACTTACAAATCAACAAATTAGCCTATTAGCCTTATTATCAGCATCATAATTTATATATTTTGTGTAGAATTGCAAAACCAATCGCAGCTCAGCCATTTTGCAAAATGCAACTGCGAGTGCGAGCCTGCAACGCGAAACGAGTTTCGTATCTGAACTAGTTTGAACGAAACGAGTTTCAAACGCGGTTGGTAAAACGAGTTTCGGTTCCACGGCATTATGGATCTAGTTTCGCAAACCAAACCGAGAAAAACTCGGTTCATGGAAATGGGGCTTTAGAGGCTAGAACGGCGTGGGTTTTGGAGTTCCAACCATGTTGGAATTTTCAGAAGTCGCCCCGAATGCACAGCCAATCAGCTAGGAGTGAACATCTCTCCAGTCCCAGAATCCTTAGCAACGGTTTTTAACCCACTTCCGCCAGTAGAGTCGGCCATATTGAAATTCTCTGATAGCGTGTTTTCCGTGCAGCTGTACCTCTTTTTCTATCGGTTTTCCTAATTAAAAAAAATATAATATACAGGGTGCTTTTGAAAAGGATGTCGTGAGATACCTAGCGATGTTCTGCACCTTAAAATAAACGCAAGTTTCCTCATACGTTTTGTTGAAGTTAGCTCAACATCACAATCTTAGTGCTTTCAACAATACATTATTAATATCCTGTTCAGGCCTGGTAGATTCTAGGAGGCCGTGGCTAAAACCATCGTCATGTTCTGCAGGATTAGCATTAGAGAAGGTGATCGGCGTTGTAGCCAATGTCATTATTACAAGCTAAAGAATTAGTTTAAACAGAATAGAACATTTTTACTAACAGGATTTTGGATCAATTTGAAAACATGATTTAATGAAAATATTGCATCATAGTTTCGTTGTTTACTGCCAGTATTAGAAGGTATACATCGTTATTGTCGATTGCGCACTTGAAACTTCCTGTTGACCGTCTGACCAGGTCAAAAAATTGGAAACTTGCAGGAGCACAAGAATACGTTGCAACACAAACATCAGTAACTCACAAGGAAATGCACTTATGATTATGAAACTTGGCAAAGCAGCAACTTAGAGATGCACCAAGAGGCATCTTCTGGCAGAACCGTTTTTTGTTTAGGGAGAATATTCAAATTCTCAGATATTTTGGGTAGCATTTCGTAGGTCATATTCCAGTTAGATATAAAATTGCAACAGAAAAGTTTCATAGTGTAGTAGCAAATAGTTAAACAAAACACATTTCATTTAAAAGGACAAGAAAAATATACGATTTAACATAAAACATGCTCAAAAATAACAGCTTGGTCACCGAGAGCACTACAATGCAGGTCTTTCCTCTCTCGAAACCAGTGAGTTGCAGTTTCAAATCCTTCTGAGGGCATGGATGTTAGTGTTTGTTCCTTTACTAAAAGCTTGGAAGACCAAGCAAAGCCACCTGTTGGCTGATCCCCTATTAAGTTTCCAATAGAACCAACGGTTATTTAATATTCTCGATATTGAAAAGGTAAAAGAGGAATAGAAAAGATAATTGCACAATCACAGATGTCACAATCAGCAGGATAAAAAAGAACATTAGCCACCTGTAACCAGCCAGGAGGCGGGGGGAGAGAATTTTGTGAAGGAGAGATGAGAAGTCTCGTCCAGTGGATGCTGGGACAGAGTAACTTGGAGAATAAAAGATTTGGTTTCTGTGCGAGGAAGAATGCAAAATGGAATCTCCTCCTGTTAAATCTTGGAGCTGTTTCATAAAATTGGGACAGAAGAACTGAGATTGGGGCAAACAAGTTTCGATTTACCTTCCAATAAAATCAGGACAAAGGATGAAAAATTGAGACCACTGGTGGCACAGGTGGTCTGGCTTTTGTGATCAGCAGGTTGTGAATTCGAATTCTGCACTGGTTGTTTGCATTTGTTTTTTCTAACCCATAATAATAGCCTCCAATTTTCTTTCACGTTAGCCATGCTTTGTGCATGGAAAAAATTTGGAGGAGACCTCATCCTGTAGTGGGTGGTTGTTAAATGATGATATACAGTGAGGGAAAATCACCATGTAAAAGTGGAGAAAATATATATGCTTCTGGCTTTGAGTCGTGGATTGTTTATAATGTTCTGCAGATCCACAAAAGTGTCTACAAGACAAGTGCCATGCCAGCTGACTGCAGAATTGAATGTATGACATGTTAATGCGTGTCAAGATTTTTTTGTCTTGTTTTGTTGTATTTTCCAGACCTTATCCCCTGTGATTGACAGGCAACACTCGGGGACTACATTTGAAAAGTAATGATATATATAGTAATTTTCTATACAAGGGAAAAATAAAAGTTAAAAAAAAAAATCACTACTTCATATTATAAAATGTAAACATCATTTAATATTCTATTATAATTGTAATGAAAATAAGATTTAAAAAAAAAAAATTAGGTGGGTGCATATCATGTAATAAAAATTCATATTCATATTTTCATATCTTTGGTAACCAACACAATTGCTATTTTTAATAGTGCACTTAAATTTGAACTTTGAGATAGTTCTGATATACTACAATTATGATTATTTTTTTTTAATAGGGAAGGAATCTTGTTTGCTTTAGGCAATCCATTACTTGACATATCAGCAGTATCCGATCAGGAATTTTTGCAGAAGTAAGTAGCATTGATTGATTTGTGTTTATATTAAAAATGTATGTATGCATGTCTGTTATTGAATTGTTAGCATTTGCTTATTATGTAATTAAATGGGGGGGGGGGGGGTAATATCAGTATGCATAGTTTTGGCTTGTTTCAAATGTTTTTCATTCTAGATTTACAATAAGAATAGCATTGCCCCTAAAAATCAATATTTTTGTGAAAACTAAGAAACATTTTTTTTTCAATTTTAAATTCTTCATTCTTTAAAGAATACATTTATAAAGTTGCATAATTTAATTATAATACAATGTGTAATATTTAAATGTTTTATGTATGTTTACATATACGAGGAAGTCTATACAGGGTGTGTCCGTAAAGTAATGAGGTTGGCAGCTGCGTGGTGCTCCAGTCGCCAGCAGCGTGCTAATTGGCGGCGGGATTTGTGGTAAGGGTCTAAGCAAAGCAACGCACCGGGCGGCAGTTGCTTCCGAGCTCTGATGCAGTGAGGATCACACGTGGTACAAAACCGTTTTTGAATTTTTGTCAGGCAGAAAACTCCAAAAATGGAGCGCTCGCTGGAGCAGCGCTATGCAATTAAATTTTGTTTTCACCTGGGCAAAACCGCTTCCGAGACGCTTGGCCCTGTCAAGGGCTCGGGTCTTCCGGTGGTTCAGTGAGTTCAAGAATGGACACGAGACAGTTGAAGACATGGAGCAATCTGGATGCCCTTCAATAAGTGGTTTGGACGAAAACGACAGTCGGAGTCACAGGAGATTTTATACAGGCCACTTTTGACACATTTTTGTGTAATGTATACAGCACTATTAGTCATGTTTTTGTGCAGTGGCGAGTCATTCGAGTGTCAAGTGACTAAGATGGCAGATGTATTAACTGATATTGTACCCGTGATGAACAACAGACTGTAATCTGATTTCTGTGGGCACACTGTCACTGCATCCATCTGTTGAGGAAGCTACGGTCAGCTGTTCGCAGGAAATGTCCAGGTGTTTTGCGAGATGGAGTTCTTTTATTGGATGACAATTCTTCTCCACATAATGCCAATATCACAATGATTCGTATATGGTCCTTATATTGGGAATGACTGGAACATCCGTCATACAGTCTGGATTTGATACCATCTGACTTTCACCTTTTCAGCACACTGGAGAATCACCTGTGTGGTCACCGGTTCCAGGATATGAAGGAGATTTCTGAGAGGTTACCAGCTGGCTACGACACAAAATACAAACCTTTTATGCTGCTGGCTTTGAGGGACTCGTGAAACACTAGGACAAGTGCCTAAATGTTCATGGAGATTATGTTGAAATATAAACCAAATTTCATCAGGTAGCTATTTCAACTTCCATTTTTATGCTATTTTGCGACTACATACTGACTTACCATCGTATCTGTCTGTCCGCGATAGGTTTGAGATCACCAGTTCGAATCCAGGCGTGAACGACTTATTTTTTCTTTTGTTTTTATAATTTTTAAAATTTTTATTATTACCTGATATCATGTTACGGGATATTTTTCTGCTTTTTGAGTCTGTGTATGTTGTTGTTGTGTTTTTGGTTTTTTTTTTCAAAAATTTTCCTCTAAACTTAAATACTAAAATTTCATCTATTATTAAAAGAATTGTTTTATCTAGTTTTCTAGTAGTTAAAAAAAAAATAAAAAAATCATTAGATACGGATGATTTGGATGTTATGTAGATATCATGCGGAACTGATGTATATATTTTTCTATATAATGTTGATCATAATTGTAAAACTAATAAGATATTTAAAAAGTTATTTTTAAAAAAATAGTATGATCATTGTCTGCAATAAGGAAAAATGTTTTTCTTCAGCATAACTTTTTAATAGACGTACAAAACTTTACTTTTCAACAGGGATACTATCTTAAGCCATTATTATTATTATTATTATTATTATTATTATTAATTTTACAGCCTACAGGGATGGCAGAAATGTTCTATTATTGTTATTTACGCTTTTTACAAAAAAAAAAAAAAAAAAAAAAAAAAAAAAAAAAAAAAAAAAAAAAATTGTACTGAAAGCTTGCCTTTCAGCGGTGGTCATTCAAATGTTATTTTTATTTGATGAAGAGATATTTTGAGAATAGCATCAATTTTATAATTGACATAGAATATTAACCCTTATAAATGATTTTAAAAAAGTCACTGTTACACAAATTCATAAGAAAATTCCATGATGCTGAGAAGTACGTTGCTTCGAAGCAAATATTTGTAAGTCTCTAGAATCCTCTTTTATTCACCTCGTCCATTGGTAAAAAATTAACTATGGAAATTCATTGTGGTTTTCACTTGTTAAGCTTTTCGATTAAGACTATAATCATTTCAGGTGATGAAAAAAAATGAAGAGTTGTTTGCCGTCAAATTTTGGCGGGTTCCATCTAATTATTATAATTCTTGGTAAAAGTCCAGAGTAGCGTTCCCTTACTTTCCTGCATATTCTGCAAATAGATAGGCCATAAAAAGTAAGAAAAACTGTGGATAAACAAATAACCCTAGAACGAAAATCGAAATACCCTCTTACAAGGGAATCCCACATAGCCTATCCGCTTTAACAATGGAGTCCTTGTATGGGTACGTGTGCTCAAATGTTTTCGTTTTCGCGGTTTATTTTGAAAGAAACAAAATTTCGCACTCTCTAATTTTGCAAACATCTATAGTAGCCTCAGATGAGTAACATATTTCAATTTGGTGGAAAACTGTGACATACATGCTCGAGGGATTCCCTTGTTAGTCCACAATAGTTAGTTTCATTGTGGACTAAAGGCTGTTTCACAATTACAGTTTGTGGGCGGAAAATTGGTGGATGCGGAGGCTGCAACACAAGACTAATATTTCTGCATGGACTGCCTTTTCACAATTAGCAGAATTCGCCCGCATTACTCTCTGCTGCTTTGCAGGCGGAATTTTCAATTCAAGCCGGTTCTGAAATTTAGCAATTCCACAACGATTAGCTTTGTTGCCATATTGGGTGAACACACTGTCAATATGAAATTGGCATTTGGGAATGTAATCTAAAAAATATTGCTGTCAAAAACGGCCTTCGTTTATGAATGCGACGAAGATCACTGCGAGATGCCATTTTGTGCGACGTCATTATCGTTTGGGAATGAACCAATCAGAAGACAGTTAATGCGGCCGCGAATTTAATTGTGAAATAATTGTTAAATCTCCCGCTTCGCAAGTGGAGGCACTAGTATACGCTTCCTTGGCGGATCCGCTGGGGCTAATGCGGGTGATTTAATTGTGAAACTGGCTTAAGAAGTTTTTTGATTTTCATTATATATATAAGGTAATGTATTGCCATGTACTAAATTAATAAATCCAGTCTTTATATACTGTATTTATATTTAAAAAAATCTTGACTGACATACGTTTCAATCCGAGATCATCAACAGAGTCATAATATTTTAAAATCAACTATCCTCACAAATTTGCTATCCGTAGATTAAATAAATAAATAAATACTATGAACTGCTTTATGGACTATATCTAACAATTCAAATAATTTACTATGTTTTTAGAAATTATTTTTCGAGAAATGCCTGGGATGGGATTTGGTGATGTTTGTTTTTTTTCTGCAGGAATTTCTCAAATGATAATTTGTAAAAATTTAGCAAATCATTTACTTATTAAAATAGAGATAACACACTAAAACATTAAGAGGATGACCGATATTCTTCTGGGAATATTAATGGACTATTATGGAATTTGTTACTGAATTTTCAATAAAATCAGATAGACTGTTTCATTTTTGTCATCTGAAGTTATTTGTAGTCACAATCAAAAAGCTTAGTGGTGAAAGCCACAATGAATTTCCTTGTAGGTGCTGTTCATATAGTAAGGCAGATATCTGACATTTCATATTCCTCAAAAATAAAGTTTTATCTGTAATAAGTTGATAATTAAACTATGAAAAATGTTATTTAACTTTATTATTATATTTATTTATTTATTTATTTATTTATTTATTTATAGATATGACTTGCAATCAAACGATGCAATTTTGGCCGATACCAAGCATTTACAGATGTAAGATTGCTCTTTAATTTTATTTGGTATGGATATTGTTGCTCAAAGTTTAACAACCATTTGACACAATCCCTTCAAAAAATTGCCTAACATAACATACTAATGGGTTGATTGTCTTGATCAGTAGTGCATACATCAGCAAATTATGTACAACTCCATTTTCAAAAATATCTAGAATTAAAAAACAGATTATAAATATAATTGATAAAAAGTTGAAATGCAAAAACTATAACAAAAGGAATGAACCAAAATATATCAGAAATGATATTTTGAAATAAAACAAGACAGCACTTACAATTATGAAAGTCTATAAAATAAAAAAGCTCCATCTGCTAAGATACATTCATCGGATCTTATATTTTGTATGGAATTGCACTGAATTCCGACAAATCGCAGAACTATAGTAATCTGTTCACAACTTGCACTGCAAAAGATGAGCTGTAATTGAATTCTTGTTGTAGATAAAGATTATGTTGCTAGTTGAATAAAAAATTTTATATCAGCCCATGATATACGATTTGGCATTTAAATAAAATAAAAAGGACTTAGGATGACCCTTAATACAGCATTGAATAAGTTTACCTGTGGAGTATTGTATAGTGCCTGGCACGAAAGGAAAAGAAAAGTGGCACATGCATAAATGAGTAAAATTCCCTCAACCAATCGGAAATGGACAGGAAACGGAACATTACTTATTCCTGACTTTTCCTTAAGTGAAATCGCAGCTGAAACGAAACCAAAACAAATCTGGAACTTGATTAATCGACAGTTTGATTGTGATACTAGTTGCCTTGCTAGTCTATTTTATTATTGTGTCATTACTACCATCAACTCTATTCACCTTTCAATAGTTAAAATTTACAAATTTGATCTGGTTTGACTATTTAGTTTTCTTGAACAAATAGATTTATAGGTGAGCTGGAGGCCACAAGTTTCAGGAACTCTTGAGTAATGCAGACATCTACAGTCGATAAGCCTACAAGATGTCGTAAAAAGGACTGATTGTTTTTAAAATGGAACAGCAAGCAAATGGTGACAATTACTAAAGGCATTTTTGCAGATTAATGTGTGAGGTCAGGAAATTGTTTTGGTATGTTACCTTGGTGAATATAAATGAAAAACGAAAGGAAAAATTCCACGATCTGGATTCAAACCAGGAACCAAAAATTGCCTCGTTTAAATCTTCAGCTCGTTGCCTCTACTAACTCCTGATTTGAATCCAGGTCGCGGAATTTTTCCTTTTTTTTTTCATTTATACAGGGTGAATTTTAAATACTGACAAACTTTTATGGGAGATAGTATGGGTGATTCTAAGCAAAAAAAATTCATATGAGCATGGGTCCTAATTTGAACAATAACTGAGATATGAACAGATATAAAAATGCCGCTACCAAGATCTCAAAGATCACAATGTTGACTGTGTAACTCTGAAACTTCTCGTTAGAATTTGATCAAATTGTAACGGTACACACAATTTTATGTACACAATTATTACCCAAATTTCATTATCCTAGATGTTAGAGAACCTGAGTTATTAACTTGTTGATCCTGACATACGGTAGCTATGCTTCAAATTATATCATCCTTTATACATTTCTTTCATGAATAAACATTATGGAAATCACTTACACATTTCTTTGTGTTTTGCACACTGATCTTTCAGACTGTGCATAATGACATTCTTAATGACTAGTACATTTGGTGCCATCATGGCTGGCTGCACACGTCCAACGATACCCGCTAACTCAACCACAACACTACCGTATAAATGTTTTCCTGTAATTTCTCTTACTGTACAACTGTTTACTGTATCAGATAAAGACAGTTCTTGACATTAAATCTGCACTGGAAGCCCATCGCTCTTATACTCTCATCTAATTAGTGATATCCCATTATAATAAATGTTTTCCTGCAATGAACCAATTTGGTACTAACACAAGGAAACTTATCAAAACTAATTCCTGACATCGCACATCAATCTCCTGCTAGAATAACTTCATCGTGTCATTGTTTTCTTGCTATTCCATTTTAAAGAGTCATAATTTTTTAGGATACCCTATATGTTAAGCATGCACCAGTTTTGGTGTTCTTTCATATCAGGCACTATAATACATCATATATCTAATGAAGTAAGACATCATTAACACATAAGATGTGTTAAATAGGTTTTACGGTTATACTGAAGTGATCAATTTCTCTTTGATTGATGAGAAAATATAAAGTTCATCTCGTTTCACTTTTCTTTAGCACTTAAAAACTCTTTCTGAAGTGTCTTCATTCCTTTCACAATAAAGAGATATCGTTCATTTGTGACAAGGATTTTTGAGATAATGATACAGTAATGTTAGGCAATCATCCTGGTTTTTATTCTCCAAAATTGCCATATCTCTAAGAGTTAAGAATTTTTGTATAGAAATCCTTTCTTCAAAAGACAATGATTATAAAGTTATTTTCACTTTAAACTTCAAAATTGCTCTCCTGTAAAAATAGTCTTTTTTGATTTATCTCATCGTTGTCGCAAATGAGCGAAATGGCACCGATTGGATGAAGGAAATGTTTGTTTGTTTGTTTATGTTTATTTAGGTTAGTTTAAATAAACTACACCGTGACAATAGCTTATCAATAAAAATAAATAAAACTACTTAATAATTGCCAGTAAATTAGAAAGGAGACAATTATATCCTAAGAAAAAAAAGTCATACCATTAAGAGTTGTTGTCATGTGAGATAGCGGAACTAATTACAGGTTGGCAGAAGGCTTTAAGTAATATCTAATGAAGCATAGGGAACGGATGCTTCTTTTGAGAAATGCCCACCTGCTTGACATCGTTGAATAATTATAATACTTTGCTTGGCTTCATCTGATTATATTGCACATGATATTCATTAATCTATTAGAAGTATTAATTGGGAAACTATATATAGAAGAAAATATAACAGGAAGGGAAATATCATTAATTTGGAATATTTTTTTAAAATTTTATCCTGAATAATTATCAGTAGTGTTTAATTACTTTTATGTAGAAGTTTGCAAACATTAACCCTTTGACTAGCGAACTTTTTTCCTTCCCGACTTGAGTGCATCCTGGACTAGTAAAGAAATTTAAATAACTTTCAGCAAATTAATGAATATACCCTTAAATACTCTTTATTTTCTACCAAAATTTAGTGTTACACACAACATTTTTTATGAAAAAATCATTATAAATTTCAATATTAATTTATGTTCATTTTTAAATTGACAAATGCCAATTATAATTAATGTAAGATAAAATATTTATAAATACAGTATAGCCAGCCCCAACTTCTGAAATAGAGACCAGAAAACGTGTCTTAAGTCATTTTTTGTGGGTCAAGAATGATATATATGCTCTGCTGTGATATGTTCCGATGAAGACCTAAAGAAGTAAATGAATTAGGCCCCCCCCCCTCCGTGTTCATGATGTTATCGCTGGTCAAGGGGTTAATGTAAATAAATAGGATTTCCAATAAATGAATGTAAATTTTATTCAAAATAATAATTTTTAGGCACCTAAATTCCTTTTGTGATTCTTAGGTATGAAGAAATGCTTAAGAAATATCAGTGTGAATATTCAGCGGGTGGATCTGTACTAAATGCAGCACGAGTCTTTGAAGCAAGTATAAAATAATTTTTATATAGAGTTAAATTAAACAATATATGTATTAATTTTTTTTTTTTTTGCAAAGATATTATGTAAGTTATTAATTTTCTTTGAAGATATAAATGTATACAATAGACTACAAGATTACATTTATAGTGGAATGATATGCTATATTGTTATACAAGGCGTATCAGGTTCGATGGTCATAAAGCACCTAGTGTGATCCTTTGCATGATTACACACTTAAAGTTCCTTATCGAAAATGTCGAAAACTCAAAATTTAAATTGCGTCGTTATGTCATTTATGAACTTTCCGCACCAGCAGTTCATTAAATTCAAAGGGGCGATTACAATTAAATCGGCGGCAATTGTTGAGATTAAATGACGTTTTCGACAGGTTTTCAGCAAACCTCGTGTGATGTTTAGACCCTTAACATTTGATTTTTGAACATTTTGCATAAGGAATTTTAAGTTTGTAATCATGCAAAGGATCACGCTAGGTACTGACTTTTTGATCAGTTTATGACCATCGAACCTGATATAGTTAATACTGGCACTGCATTTTTTGACTGGCTTTTGACTGATGTTCTGAAAACCCTTTCAAG
>JAHWFO010051976.1:1111453-1136667 GCA_023313115.1 Rhysida immarginata | reverse complement strand
CCCACTTTTAGAGCCCAGAAAACGTTTAACAATTGAATATTCATGTATAATGCAATCTCCATTTATGACTCATTGTGGATGAACGAGACAATAAACAATATGAGGTTATTTAATTTTGAACAAAGCCAAAATATGTTTAATATACAGTGATACCTCGACTTGCGAGTGCACCAACATACGAGTTTTTCGAGTTACGAGCCGTCGCCTGGTCGATGTTTTGCTTTGACTTGCGAGCAAAAATCTGAGTTACGAGCTAACTTCAGATACTGACGCAGCGATCGCCACAACATTCAGCAAGCATTCTGCTTTTCACTCGTTGACATCACATGCCACCACATGTTTATCTCGTGGTGAAAGCATTTCGGCAGCGGTGAGTGGTTTTTGTGCAGGGAAAACATTCTGAAAGGGAGGAAGAAACAAACATTTCTGGACAAATTTTTTAATGAGGAAAGCATGGCGAAAAGGGCAAAATTCAGTGACAATGACAACGAGTAATAACTACTGTACGTAATTGTACTGTAACTGTACTGTTCTAAATTAATAAAACCATTTTATTTGCCTTAATGTTTTATTATAAGTACTGTGTACTGAATTTAAATGATATTAAAAGCACAACAAAAAATTGGGGTGGTTTTCAGGGAGGATGGAACGTATTAATGACATTTCAATTTCTTTCAATGGGGAAAATTGATTTGATATACTAGCAAATTGAGTTACGAGCTTGGCCACAGAACGAATTAAACTCGTAAGTCGAGGTATCACTGTACAGTGAAAATCCTTTAATCAGCAGTTCTTTAAATGTTTGACATCTATGCAGTTATAATTTCAGTTTCCTTTTTAAATTGTTTATTTAAGAATTCATTGAAGCTATTAAAATAATACATACTAAATTAGCTTTCATTAACAATCCTATTTTTGGTGAATTTACAATGTGCATTTGCATTAACGATTCTTATTAGGGATGCAACATCAAATCAAAAACATCAATGTTTTATATTATGTAATATTTGAATTTAAAACGTCGATGTTTTGCTATTATCGTGGAAAAAAATTAATGTTTTTCTGTAATAATATTTTCAGTAGAATATTCAGTTGGAAAAACAACAATAAGCAAATACTTTATTTTAAAGATCGAACAATCGCGTGCATACTTACTCCGTATGTCTCCTTTTTGATATTGCATAGCACTCTCTTAATATACACTGGACACTTTCGGGTTTAGACAGTTTGTCGAATATCTAGAAAAATACTTGTCGAATTATCCTGAAACTTAAAGGGTGTAAAGAGCATATTACATCTCATACATTTCTGCGAAGGTTTTGTCCCGAAGGCAAATAGGGGACCAAACTGAACAAAAAGATGTTGTTTGGGATCACCCTGTAAAATAAATAATGCTTGAAATGCATTGTAGCTGTAGCCATATGATTATGAGGCTTCATGTAAATATCTGTGTTTATTTGTATGAGAATAGCCCGTATATTCATGGAGATATAAAGGTTTCTTTAGTAAGTTTTTTGTTTCTAACTTCAGGGTTTTCAACCCAATGCAATGCCATTTTCACCTTGCAATCAAAAAATCAAAAAATATTATGTTCATGAAATATGAACATTTTTACTAAATAATGTTTAACTGCCTGTTCGCAAGTATTACCAAAGTGTCTTTGACATAATTTATTAGATCTACTCTTATTTAAAAAAAAAAATAATAATAATAAAGCCCAAGCAAATATCGTGAAAATTCAGAAAGATATAGCCGATAGACTGAATTGAATTTCAGTAGCTCTCAAAAATAAACAAAACGATAAGGGGTTTTCTCCAAATTTATATTTTTGGACCGATCACCAGTACCAGCTTCTCCTTACAAGGCCATATTGTTGACTTCATATTAGCGTAATGAGAAGTAGTTGACAATGGTGTCTGGTCCAAAAATAAAAATTTGGAGAAAAGCCCTTATTCTTTTGTTTATTTTTGGAGCAACTGAAATTCAACTCATTCTATCGTTATGAATTTTCAAGATTTTGCTTAGGCTTTTTCTAAGAGTAGCTATATTTGGCTAATACGCAAAAAACATTTTGGTAACGCTTATGCACGTGCAGTTAAACATAATTTAGTAAACATGCTCATATTTCATCAAATATTTAATATTTTCCTATTCAGTTTGCAGGGTGTTGTCTCTACTGTAGTTTGCCAAGTTTCCTGAAAATGGCATTGCATTGTGTTGAAAATCTTGCATATTATAAACAAAAAGCTTACGAAGAAACCTTTTATATCTCCATTAATATACATGCTATTCTCATACAAATGAACACAGCTAAATAAAAGAAGCCTCATAAGCATATGCTAAAGCTACAATGCATTCGGGACAAAACCTTTGCTGAAATATATGAGGTGTAACATGCTCTTTACATTCCTGAAGTTTCAAGATAATTTGTCGAGTATTTTTCTAGATATTCGATAAAACTTCTAAAATCGAAAGTGTCCACCAGAGATCCTTAATTTAATGAGATGCGACAACAAGCAAAATTCCCATAGCAAACCTGCTATGGCAAAAATACCCGTGGCGCCATCTCGTAACTAACGCTCAAATGGCAAGAGAGCATTCGCAAGTGCCGTCATCTTGTAACTAATCATGGTCGACTATCAATACATCTTTTATTAATTAAATAGAAATTAACTTTTTTGAATTCTTTTCTAATTTCTTTAATTTTTGATTTAATTGAAATAATTTTCCATATGTAAGGGGCATGCCGTATTTTAAACATCGAAATATTTCAAAATCTCTGCCTTGTCGTCTGCTTTCAGTGCTCTGAAGACGTTTTGATGAAGTCAGATATCATCAAGACCTGCAGCGCCATCTGGCAACATCCTCGCAACTAGCCTGCGCAGAAGAAAGCTGCGCCAACCATTTCGCATATACAGATTGTCGCATCTCGTTAGATTAAGGATCTCTGGTGTCCACTTTCAATCGAGTAGCCAGTGGAGATATAGAACTCTACATTCTCTATAATACTGAAATAAAATTGATGTTTATTGGTGGTGATCTAATTTATTATGATAACTGGTCTTTTCAAACAAATATACAATGTTGCCAGATTTTTTTTTTTTTATCTTAAGTTTGCTACTCATCTATAGATTTCACCCAAATAGTACCCAATTAAACAAAGAAAAAAATCTTAAAAACAAAGAAAATATATATACGAGGGGCAATTGATAAATAAGGTCTCCATGGCTGTAACTTTTTTTATTTGTTAACAGATTTTCAAAATTCTTTTTTGTATCTTATACTCACATTTGTCCTCTATGTAATGCACTATTCACTTTTCGACATACTCCCCATCCATCTCCACGCATTGTACCAATGTGTGACCAGTTGGGTGAACCCGTCGAAGAGGAATTCCGGAGTTGTTGTCGACACCAGGATTGAATGGCAGCGTTTACCTCGCCGTCAGAACCAACTCATGTCCCTTAAGGGGCTCTTTCTTCTTTGGGAAGTGGTGAAAGTCGCAATGTGCAAAGTCTTTCATTCTTGAACTGCAATTTTTCATCTTTGAACTGTAGGCGCTGCAATGCCTCTGGTGTGGGGTGACTCGTGTGCGGGCGGACGTTATCGTACTCCAGAAGAGGTTCCAAAGCTGCCATTCAATCCTGGTGTCGACGACAACTCCGGAATTCCTCTCCGACGGGTTCACCCAACTGGTCACGCGTTGGTACAATGCGTGGAAAAGGATGGGGAAAAGTGAATAGTGCATTACATAGAGGACAAATGTGAGTATAAGATACAAAAAGAATTTTGAAAATCTGTTAACAAATAAAAAATAGTTACAGCCATGGAGACCTTATTTATCAATCTCCCCTCGTAGATTGTTATTTTGCTTTCCCCTTTGCTAAATTTTAAAGGTTTATACAGGGTGTTTCTAAATTATCTCCCCTATTCTACATGTTTATTACTCAAAAACTATTACAGATTTTAACGTGATTTTTTTTTATTCACAAAGAAAAACTCAAAAAGTTTCTTCGCCTCGCGTGAGTTGGTGAAATATGCGGTTGGCACTTGGTACCATTGTTGGGGTGTTGTTCCATTTTTAGCGAGACCAGTAAACAATGACGAGTGTTCGAGAAAAAGCTCAATGGTGTTATGGCTTGCGGAATGTAAATCAGTGATTATAATTCAGAGAATGTTCAAAACAAAGTTTAAAACGGATCCTCCACATCATAAGTCAATTAAGCTATGGCATGAAAAATTTTTAAACGCAGGCAGCCTGTTACACAAAAAGTGTGCTGGTAGACCTTCAGCATCACCTCAGAGAGTAGAAAATGTTAGGGAGGCATTCGATCATATTCCCTGTAAATCACTTCATCAAGCGGCTCATCAACCGAATATGCCAATGACATCCGTACCTAAAATTGTTTAGCACCGCCTTCCTTTACATCCAACAAAATCCAGATGATGCACGAACTGAAGCCAGATGACCGACCGAAGCGCAAGAAGTTTGCTGAGGATATGCTTCAAAACATCGACAATGATCCCACCTTCCTTGAGGACATTTTCTTTTCTGATGAGGCAACATTCCGTACTTCTGGAGCAGTAAACCGACACAACTTGCTGCATTTGGGGCTCACAAAACCCCCCACGTTCTAAGGGAGCATATACACGACAGCCCAAAGGTTAATATTTCATGAGGTTTAATGCATGATCGAGTAATTGGACCTTTCTTTTTTGCTGAAGACACCATTACTGCTGCAATGTACCTAGAAATGCTGGAGAACTTCCTGATTCCACAGGTGGGAGAACTGCAGCTCAACATAGTCTACCAACAAGATGGAGCACCTCCTCAATGGGGTCTGCAAGTTAGGCAGTGCCTTGATATTAACTTTACAGGATGATGGATTGGAAGGGATGGACCCCCTCACTCATCTGGTGCAAACCTTCTGGATTTTTTCTTCTGGGGATATGTGAAAGACAGAGTATACAAGACCAATGTTGATGATATTGAAACTCTCAAGAACAGAATAATTCAAAACAATCTCTGAAATCTCCCCCGAAATGCTAGCCCGAACATAGAGGAAATCGAGTTTCGCTTTGACATCCTTCACACCATAAGTGGGGGGTGGGGGGGGGGGGGCACATTGAAATTTATTAAGGCATGCTAACAAACTTTTCAAGTCTTTCTTTGTGAATGAAAAAAAATCACGTTAAAATCTGTAATAGTTTTTGACTAATGAACATGTAGAATATGGGAGATAATTTAGAAACTCCCTGTATATATTTTTATAATTCATGGGAAATTTAAAATTTTTTATTTCATTCTCAAATTTATTTTAAAGGAACTTTACCTTAACATACAGTTTTAATTAAATCGAAAGAGAGCATCATGGCATATTTCAAATTTTTAAATTCAAACTCTAAATGTGTGAAAGACTTTAAATTGCGAATGCAAGTTCCAGTAGCATGTCATCCATCTTGGTGACTTGAACGGAGGCATGGTTTTGCTTCACAGTGTAACTCAATACATCAGAAGAGAGATTACATCAATACTTGGATAAATAAAATTAAATTAACTGTATTCTTGACAGACCCAGGAATAAAAGGGGGAAACCGGCTTGAATTCTGTACGCTTTCTTTCTTGCTATGTACTGCATGGCTCCATCAACTTCACCCTGTCAAACCTCTTATTTCCTGGCGTATTCATATTTTGTGTACAGGGCTTTTTAAAGTAAATCTTTATGAAATTAATAAATAAAAATTGGAGTAATATTATTATTGGGAAAAATAATGTCTAGGTCGCAGAATTTTTCCTTCCATTTTTCCAATGAATCTTTATCTCAAATGTCATTTTCTTACCTGAGCATTGTTTTAATTTTTAGGAAGCTGCAGCATTTTCTGAAGAACACAATTTTGGGACCAAAGATTTTAAAGAAATTGCTCTTAATTTCTTGACATTACCAAAAGAAAATAAGCAACGTGAAAGAATAGCAATAATCACTCAAGGGAGTTCTCCTGTTATTGTTGCAACTAGTAAGTCCACCAGAAAATTTCATTAGTTTTCATAGTTTTACTTTACCCTGTAGATTAAAATATACTTGAGCTGAGTAGCAATATACTTAAGGTTATTTATTGAAGGGTCTAATCATTAGGATTTCATCATCAATCTCAAGGCAATGTTTGAAATTTTTAACTTTCCATATAAGTCAAAGGCTGTGTCTAAAAAGCCTGACTGATACTAGCTGCAAACAACCAAAGCATGTGATACATTCATGCTTGGCATTGTTAATTATGCGTCAGGGTGTATTAAGTCGTCATCCAATTTTAAAACTCTACAGCTCCACAACTGCAGATTGCAGATAAACCATCTGCATTCCATTGTGAAAAGGAGAGCATCAAGTTTATTTCACTGTCATTAGAGGTCTCCCGACCAAAATAGTAGGTTGGTCTCTCTTCAATATGATTATAGGTCGTTTTGCTGTCGTTACTTGTACCTTTCTGTTCATACTTTAAGGCGTGGTTTCCACATTACCGGAATCACGCCAGAACAGAACCCCAATGCAAAATTTTCATTCCGTTTTTGATCACCAGAATTTCGATGGAAAGTTTGTTGAGCAGTGTTGAAGAAAAATTTCCATTCCATTTTGCCACAGAACTGAAAACCAATCAGAAGGCAGCATCGCCATGACGTCTTCACATCGACTTCGCTGCTGTCGGTCGGGTGCCTCACCGCCGTTACTGTCTCTATCGAACCGAATCTGCAATATCTCCACTTCCCTTGGCGAACTTTGAAGAATATGGCTAAAATTGAAAAGAATATTGAAAAGAAGCTGCTTTGCCTTCACCTGGATGAGTTTCCAGGGGGGAAAACTTCATAAAAGTTTATCACCAATGTGATTTGTTTATAAATACCAAAATTTTTAATTAAAATTTAAGCGTATTGTTGTAGCACAGTGATATGTTGCAGGCACCCTATTTTGCAAGTACGGATTTGAATCCCACCCTCAAATATTTTTTTTCTTTTTTCTTTCTGAATTCATGCTAACATGTACAGAATTCATCCATTTTGTAATCACAATCTCAGTTTTCCAATTTGCTGCTATTATTGTTTCATAAAATGAAAAGTTGTTACAATTTATATTTATTTTATTTTATTAAAGACAAAAAAAAGAAGTCATAATTCATGTGCCATTACAGTCATTACAAAGACCGGCAATAGTTAATTTTCGTTCCTAATAAAATTTGTGCATGGTGGAAGCAGTATTTACGTTTTGTCTGATTATAAAACTGATATAATCCGTATAGTTCAAAAAATTATAAGAATAATTAAATGTCGATAAATAAACTGCCTTTAAATGCTCATTTATCACTGTGGATTATATTTTATCAAAATGCTATTTTATTAAGAGCCTGTCGAATTTCAAAGCCAAACACCTCGAAATTGAGAAGTGATAGCTCATAGCAAAGGCTGCGGTTTTTTGGTTGTTTATTTTATATTTGGAGTAGCAGGGATGCCAGTAGGAATAGTAAATTGATGGCAGATGGCAACTAGGTTCTAATTTTCCGACGTACTTTACTGTTAATGTGGAAAAGCTCACTCCTCCAAAATGAAAACTGATCATTCTTACCGGAAAATTTCCGTTTTGATTTTCTGATTCCGGTTTCTGGTGAAGTGGATACCACGCTTTACACAGAACCCATTATAAGCTAACATGTCAAAACTTGAGTATATTCTGAGCATTTTGCAACTTGCTATTGGTATGTTGATTTAAAAAGAAAATAATAAATAAAATTAAATACAGAATTTTAAATGTTTGGATAGACCCTGTATTGTAAGGATGCATCATTTTAAACAAAATAAATAAATAAATATGAAATTTAAAAAAGATCAGGCACGGAAAATTGCTAATGAGTTACATTAAACATAGACGAAAAATGAAAGGAAAAATTTTGCAACCTGGGTTCGACTGAGAGACTAGCAGTATCTAGCTCCTTGCCTCTACCAACTGAGCCACTGCAGACACAAGATAGTAAGGTTGTCTCCAAGTGTTCTAAAGACTGTAAGCATTCAAAGTGGAAGCCCAATGACCAGTGCAGGTCAGCAATTCCTCCTTTCTAAACCATCAGCAAGCTGACAAAAATTCACTATGTGGTGGGGGTAGAAATTGAATTTTTTTTTTTTAATTTATTGGGATCCAATACGTCCATCCAGGGTCTGTATGGCCAGAGGCCGATGAGTTGGGTCCCTAGATGGACCTGGATTGACGACTGCTGTATGATGGTCGCAGCAGCCGGGGAGGGGGGGGTCAAGATTGTCTGTTACTGATGGTCGCCCATCCAGTGACCAACCGTGCCTGATGTTGCTTAACTTCACAGCTGTGTTTAGTGAAAGCCAACCAGGATTAGATAATTAAATACAGTAGAATCTCGTTATTACGTTTTTCAAGGAATCGAGAGATTTAAACGTATTAATGAGATAACGTATTATCGAGTAATGACCGAAATCCCCATGAAATAAGTACCAAATGCATTTCATTACATATCAGAAGCTTTATACATTATGTCCCGGAAAAAATTCCATTAATATCGATTGTCTACATGATTTAATGTAATCATCAGTGACAAGACTATTCACCTTAGTGTGCAGTTGAAAAAGATCTTCACTTAGGTTTTTGCCATAAAGTAAATAAAGTTTCAAATCTTCCATAACTGTCATCATATTTTGTGAGGATGCCAACGGTTGTACAGGCTCATCCTGATCACTTTCTTCGTCCAATCTGCCATCTTGTGCATCCCGCCAGCATTGCTCCGCGATCTCTTCTTCGCATAGGAAGAAGTACCTATTTGGAGACAAAATGAATGATTTGTAGACAGTAGTGGATTGGAGCGAAAAAATCATTGATTATAGGCAGAAACACAACTGTTTTAATAAACCACTGTCGAGTTCAGAACGAATCACGAAAAACCAATCAGATTTTCACCTGTGCCTTGTGTGATTGAAAAAATGAATGAAAAACGCAGCATACACTTGAAATAATTTAACTTTTGAGGGTGAAACTCTGAATTTTTGAACCGTATTATCGAATGTTGGGTTTTAAAAAAAATGTATTAACGGATTAAATTACGAGGGTCAGTCAAATGAAATCCGGAAATATTTTTTTACAGCTCCTTTATTACAGAGTTGGAACAAGTACGCTATTTTTCAATGTACTCCCCCTGCTTTTCGATGCATTTCTGCCACCGAGTCGGGAGGGCATGGATACCTCGAGGAAAAAAATCTTTTGGCTGCCTGCGCACCCACTCATGAACCGCCTGTTTCACTTCCATGTCGGCCGCGAACACGTGACCACCTAAGGAGCTCTTTAGTGAGCCAAAGATGTGGAAGTCCTAAGGCACGAGGTCGGGAGAGTAAGGAGGATGGGGGACGCACTTCAGACGCAAGTCCTGGATAGTTGCCACAGTCGCACGAGCCGTATGAGGTTGCGTGTTGTCATGCTGGATGAGAACGCCTGTTGAGAGGAGTCCGCGGCGCTGCGTATAGCAGGTTTCAGAATGTCACGCATCAATTCACTGTAGGTGGCACTGGTCACCGTCTTGCCCTTATCCATGTAATGTTCCAGGATGGGACCCTTGTGCTCCCAGAACAAGGTCAGCATCACCTTTCCTGTGGTTGGCTGGTTACAGAACTTTTTTCGCCTTTTGTGATGTCGAGTACCGCCATTCCTTACTGGATTGGTCTGTGGTTGGTAGTGATGGATCCAGAACTCCTCTCCAGTCACAAACCGCTCCAAAAAGGTGTCGCCTTCAAGTTCGTAGCGGCACAGCAGCTCCTGGCAGGCATCGACTCGCCTCTCCTTCATTTCGGGCGTCAGCCGACAAGGGACCCGTCTTGCGGCCACTTTTCGGTATTTTGGCTCATCATGGATAATATGCTGAGCAGAGCCATGACTGACCTGTAATACTGTTGGAATGTCATCGATGGTGACCCGTCTATCATGCAGAATCATCTCCGCCACTGCAATCGCCTCGGCTGTCACGAGACGATGTGGCTAGCCTAACCTTGGTGAGTCTGCCAAACTTATGCTGCTGCTGAATTTCTTACACCATTCTTACACCTGAGTCTGCGCATGCGTGTCGGGTCTGATCGCAATAGGAGCGGTTTTTGATTTTCTACAGCGGTTTTCCGGTTTTCATTTGACTCAGCCTCATAACATAGAAATAGCACTAACGGGACCGGAACCCAGGGGGAAAAACGTAAAAAACCGAGATAAACGTATTACCGCAGAACGTAATAACGAGAATTTACTGTATAGGTGAAAAATGAAAGGAGAAATTTAGTCACCTGGACTCGAACAAGGAGGAAGCAGTATCTAGCTCCTTGCTTCTACCAACTGCTTCTTTCATCTATATTATCTAATCTTTAACCCTAACTTTAGTTTCTATTCTGTTCGTAGTTTTAATGCTGTTATTGTGTTTTGTTTTGTTTTTCTTGTAGAAGACAAAGTGCAGCTATTTCCAGTACCTGTAATTCCTACTGAGAGAATTGTAGACACAAATGCTGCAGGAGATGGCTTTGCTGGAGGTGGGTTTAAAAAGTTTAATTTTTAGTTTTTTTTTAACTAATAAAAATCTATGCAGTAATCTCTCCACATTTGTGGGGGTTAAGTTCCCAAAAAGCCATGAATAGCGAAACCCTGACTATCAAAAGTCTTGAATTCATGGCCCAGTATACAAGGTCATACATATTTACTGAGACCAATTTTGTTCTATCTCGATGTAAAATTTTATGCTGAGCTTCCAATAGCAGAGAATGTGAAAGTGAGGATGAAATGTTTGTAAGCTTCTGAATGGAGTTAGAAGCGAGGCCTGTTTGAAACTGGGAAAGCACCGCGATGCATCGAAAATTTGTGGCAATGTTTAGCATGGCCTAATTCTGTTCTAAACTTTAATTTCAATTTTTCTCATCTTGGAAGATTTAGCAAAGAAATTTCTTTTGAATCAAATATTTATGTGCATAGGTGTGTTAAAATATTTTTAAACACTATGCTATAACGTACTGTAGCTTCAAAAAGTTCCCGGAATCGTGATATGCTGTGAAATTGAGGTAGGGTGTGTGAGCGAGCGAGGCTTTCCCACATTGTTTACCATTCGCAGATCACGCTCGAACGTGTTTTGACATGATTTAAACTGAATGCTGCGGTACAAGGGCAGTCTGTGGACTGGTAGTGTAGAGTAAGCATCACATTCTGATTTCACTATGTAAAATGCCAGTTATGAAACAACGTTTGAATATCAAAGATGTCCATCAGCTTCAATCAATCCATGCACAATTAATCTTGTGAGCAACATCGTGTGAGAAGACAGACGCCAAAGTGTAGAGACAAAAGCTGTTGCGATATCTGCACTTCGCACTATTCTGCAAACTGGCTTCGCAGAGTGTTTCCAAGCATTATACAGATGTAGGCAGAAGTGTGTTACTGCCCAAGAACAGTATTTTGAAGGAAATGTTTAAATGTTTGTATTTTTTTTTTTGTGTGTGTGTGTGTGTGTGTAGAAATAAAAATTAATTCCGGGAATTTTTTGAAGCCTACTAGTGTATGGAATTCATCCCCATTCCAGTTTCAGTTTAATGTTCGTTTCAGAATCCCAGTTCCAGGTAACGTATAAAATTACTGTTCCCTTGGTGACATAACGAAGTTTTAATGTAGAAAAAAGCAAGTACACACTCGGGGGGGAAAAAAATTATTACAAAAAAATTTCCATAACCCGAATTATTTTTTTCCATAGCTGCCATCATTTTGAAGGCACTTATCATAACAGCGCACGAATTTTGATATCCTTCTTTATAAGAAGTTGTCGCTTGTGATGTCAACCACGTAATGATAGCTACTTTTACCCCGTGATTGATTTGAAACTTCTGGCCACCAAGAATGACTTCAGGTGGAAAAAAAGATGAAAGTTGCTAGGCAAAAGCGGTAAGTTCAAAACTGGCTAAACAAAGCTCAAACTATATGGTTAACATCAAAAGCCTCTTACCACGATTTAAACAAGAAAAGAAAATGCCATTTCACTTGGTAACCATCATTTCTTTGAATGCAGTGCGAATGGGAAGTGCTTGAGTAGCTAACCACAATTTAGTAACCGTGATTACTTAACCGTGATCAAGACATAGTGCGAACATAGCATTACTTATTTTTTGAAACTTCCTTCAACTGCTTCCAAAACCAAAAAGGGAGGGAAGTCTAATCCACAAGGAGATTTGAAATACGTATCCAGTATTTCAAATCTTCGAGTGGATTAGAGGTTCCCTTCCTTTTTGGTTGTTCCATTCCACTGATTTTGCTTAATTTGTGTTCAGCTACTTCGTTTTTACACGACATTAAGACTGCCTTCATAAAAGATTCTCCAGTGTAATAGAATCAGATATGTAGTGACCATGATATATGGTGCCAGTGGTGATGATGAAGCTTGCACAAGGGGAAAGCGCTCTATAAAATGTTTTCTTTAGTGGTAAATTGCCTGTGCCCCCCCTCCCCCTCCCCCCCAAAGGGTTTCTGAACCATCTCTGGTCAAAGGTCAAGCATGACTTATTAACCAGCACCA
This sequence comes from Rhysida immarginata, assembly GCA_023313115.1. Lineage (NCBI taxonomy): Eukaryota > Metazoa > Arthropoda > Chilopoda > Scolopendromorpha > Scolopendridae > Rhysida > Rhysida immarginata. Next base: position 1,124,082 of record JAHWFO010051976.1, on the reverse strand, counting down.
TTATCTAGGCTACTAAACATTCTTGAAATTTGCATGGTGCATATGAACAACTATAATCGTGATTATTGTTTTAATTCACAGCCTGGTTGATGGTGATGAGGATGATCTTTCAGGATTATCATACATCATTATTATAATGGCAAATATAATACGGCAGTTGGAGAAACCATTTGTCCACAAAAAAGTTTATTCAGCCATACAAGAAATTGTGGAAAAGTGGTCTGTCGTTTCTCCTGCATTCCTCGCACCAAAGTGTCAAATGGGATTTCTGCACACACTGCTTGAATCTCATCCCAATGTGTGTCCAGGTTACATGGTTTACGATGGTATATCTGATCTTTTAATGTTTCCCATAAAAAAAAAAAAAAATCGAATGGCATAAGGTCTGGAAAGGGTGCAACAAACTCGATTGGTCGCCTGTATCCTATCCAACGGTCTGGTACATTTTGTCCCAGAAATTTAAATATTTACTTTAACCATTTGGAAGATTCAGTTTGACCAGAAAGTAACCTTAAAATTCTTTTCCAATTTTCCACTTGGGTGAGTCAATTTTTCAATTGGACTGTGGCCTTTCTTTTCCCAGAAACTTAACCTTGTAGGTAGGAAAGTAAATTTTCTATGACAGTTCAAATTGTGTATTTTTTTTTTTTTGACTTGCCCTGTATACTGGCCAAAAAAGAACTGCTAGGAAGAAATCTAGCAGAACTGTTGGAATCGGGGTTTGTGCTTGTAAGTAGGAGTATTTATGGTGTAATCGTGTTTTGGAGAACCCCTTATACTTAAATTTCTCCATGTTAGGGGAGCTCTATTGAGACAAGTGGAGAAGTTCAAGTATCTCGGGACTGCATTTGCGAGCGATGGGCAGCAAAACAGAGAATTGGATGCTTGGGTCGGTGCAACAAGTTGTGTCCGACGTGAACTTTGGCAAATCCATGGTAATAAAACATGAGCTAGGAAAAAAAGCCAACCTCTCTGTTTACAAATCTGTTTTTGTCTCCATTGTCACCTACGGTCATGAGTCTTGGTAATGATCGAAAGAATGTGATTGTGGGTGCAAGCGGCCGAAATGAGATTCCTAAGAGGTATGGCAAATGTTACCCTACTAAATAGAGTGCACAGCAACACAGTAAGGGAGTCTTTAGGTGTTGAGCAGCTACTTCACCGCATTGAGAAGTCTCAGTTGCGTTGCTATGGCCACAGGTGCCACGAACTGGTCTTCTAGGCAATTGCTATTTTCCAAGCTGACGTGTAGAAGACCAAGGGGTCATCCTGGAACCATGTGGGTAGAGGGCATGGAGAATCTGGGTTCGAGTCGCTTGGGTTTTATCATTGAGGACATGCGCCTAATGGTGGAGGATCGTGAGTGCTGGGGATCCTCCATATGACTTCTGCCCCCATGATCCTAACAGATAAGCAGGTTTGAAAAGTAAGTACCTCATAAGATTCATGTACTATTCTATTTCCTGCTTATATACAGGGCACATATAATTGAGGACAGATTTATGTTCATAGAAAAACTGGCATAATAGCAGAAAATAACTTTATTCTTGACAAATGATATAATTTGTAATTATAATTTGTAATTTGTCTTTATAATTTCATTCAATAAAGCCACAGTCGCCTTCCACAACTGCTTCAATGGGAGATCGACATCATCTACGTGCATGAATTAAATGATCCCAGTTTATGTTGGGACATTCCTTTGACTATAGCAGTTTTCAAAGAATCTGGAATTTCTGGGGGAAAACAATATTGCAATGGTCCCCCACCCTCCCGACCTTCCCCTCTACCTCTTCCCTAAAATGAAAGGATGACGTTTTGACTGCATTGAAGATATCCAAGCGGAATTACAATTGGTCTTGAATACCCTACAGTCTTCGGACTTCCAGGAGTGCTTCCAAAAATGGGAAAATCGCTGGGATTGTTGCAAACGTGCTCGAGTTTGTGGTGATTACTTTGAAGGTGATAGCGAAAATTAGGGTGTAAGGTACATTTTCTGCTTTTTACAAGAAAATTCTCGGAAATTTTGGGTAGCACCTTGCGTATCGTCCACCAGTGAGATAACTAGCTAATCTTATAAGTTGGCTTTGCTGTGTTGTTTCATAATTATTAATAAATAAATAAAGAAAATTCCACGGCTTGGACTCAAACCAGGGGCCTTCGTGTTACCATAAGCCACAGAGGATATGGAAGCTGTCGCTATCAAACATGTTCTTTGAGCATATGTTATAGCGTGGCACGTTGTTTGCAAGCCAGAACTATCTTTACTATTAAATGGTGAATAATATTATAAATATAACTGGAGAATGCCATAACTCCAGATATTTATAATTAAATAGTGAAAGATAGTTATGGTTGGCATTGATTGGGGTATCTTTCTTGATACAGCTTGGTTGTTGCATGATAATTTTGCCTCGCCTCCAAAGCAGAGGACCATGTTGATCATTTCCTGGTTAGTGTACTGTGCCATCTTGCTTTGGTCTGATTTTTTTTCTCAGCTTCAACATGCCTTCCTATTTATACCAATTGCACAGGAAACTGGTTACTTTACAGTAAATTGTGGAACTTTCCAGAACAGAATGAGGATGGTGCAGGAAATAATTTGCATGCTCGGCAAATGGTATTCAGAAGAAATAAAACACTCGGTGGTTACTTCTGAGACTTGAACTCAAGATCTTTGGAGTCTGTTGCTCAATTTTGGACTTGAATTTGCTGTTGAACAAATGTGCAATTGGAATTTTTTCTGTATCTCTTACGATTTTCGAGATAGAATTTGGATGTGTCCTAATTTGCATATTTGAGATGATAGAGCACCCTCAAGTTCCTATTCACCCGCAAGATATGGAAATCGCACGGAGACAAATCTGTACTGTGAGGTGACTGTTCTGAGCAGAACTTGAATCTTTTGGGCTATATGAGGTGGACATAATCAAGCAGAAGGATAACACCGTTTGTAAGTTTTCCAGGACGTTTATTCTTGATGATGGCACGTAAACGCTTTAAGGTGTGTACATGTGATCACCTTTGAAAAAACTTTTGGTCTGTTATGATCTGGGCAGCATTTCTGCAAGCGGCAAGACCACCCTTTCAAGTCTGAAAGGTAAACAAAATGTCACCAGATATGTGGAACTCTAATGGAACATTTGCTGCCAGTGGCACCACTTATTGCTGGATCAAATTGGGTATTTCAACAAGACAATGCAAGCATCCATACTGCTCGTGAGACCAACAGTGGCCTCAGTTTTCTGCTGAATGGGAAATTGAAGTGATGGACTGGCCTGCAAAGCGTGTTGACAATGGGGAATATTGGCCAGAAAGGTGTACATCAATGATGATGGTAGTTTTCAACAATTTGCAACAGCTGGTGCTTTAACCGCAGCTATCAAGAACAATATCTCAAATGACACATTAAAAAATTTAATTGATTCAATGCCTAAACGCATTTAGCAATCGATTAAAGTTGATGGAAAGGCAACAAAATATTAATTAGAATTTAGAAAAGGGGGAAAAAGTACAAATTCCGCAGTTTAGTCACATCTGTTTTTAAGTTAATTTTGAGTTTGTTTATTTATTTTAAAAGTAATTAAAATTAAAACATCAACAAGCTTGTTTTTTGATTCTATTCATAATAATGCAAATAAAAAAAAAATCTGTTAAAATTGAACGATTAGTTATTTTGTTACAGATAAAACAAGAGATTCCACAAAGTTTTCTCGAGGAGTGTGAGTCGAAAGATAATCTGCCATAATTTTCATTTCATTCAATGCAAACTACGTTGCAAGTACAAAGCTAATTGTAACGATAGTAGCTTTAACGGTTTAATTGAAAATAGCGGTTTACAATTTAGTTTTTTTTTTTTTTTTTTTTTTATTCGCTTTATTGGTAGGTGATGCAATCGGGGTATATTTTTTAAATTAAAAATAAGTTTAAAAATTAAAGCTCTGTGCATTTTGCAATAGCTATGTGGGTTTTTTTTCCATAATGTGTTTTCAAAGAGGCCCCTTTAGCCACGATTAAGATCTTTTCACCTGTTGGTGAAAAAGAAAAGTGGTGTTGAGCGGTGGAGCAATTTCTGTTTGCCCACGGAATTACCGAGCTAACAAGAGCGAGTGGGCGAAGATGGCCTTCACACCTGGCTCTCTTTCGGGGTTGTTGAGCTTCTCACTGGATATGTGGAGTGTGTGTGTCTTGTGTGGAGAGATAGAGAAAGGTCAGTGAGTGAGGAGGGCGGATTCCCCGCTTTGTTCGTCACCGGTTTCATCGGCGGCGCTTTCCCAGGACTCCCTTGGCTTTGGCCTTGTGTGTTTTCACCTTTTTCCTTTTATCGCCTTTGTGGATCTACGTGGTTTGGGATGGAAGGGTTGCTTCGGTATTAAATGCTACCGACCGACCGACCTGCAGGCAACGCGATCGGGTGGTCGCCTGTGCTAAGTAATTGATTTGAACTTTCCAGCACGGCTGCAGACTCGTCATTGGGGAAAAACAACAATGAAATCTAGGACACTAAAACAGTAAAACTCAAAGAAATCGGAGCGTTTAAGGGAGCATTAAAACATTTTTTTAAAAAAAATGAGAGGCGTCTGGATGTGGTAAAATTACAAAATATAATGGCTTTCCAGTTCTCGAAACCGTCTGGTCGCGAGTTCGAATCCCGCCATGGGTATGGATGTTTGCGTTTGTCTCCGTAATGGTAAAAGATAGTCATGTGGAATTCTCAGGATTGTGTAAAGATATTAGCCACTTGAAAGGGCGCAAAATAACTTGGATGTTGACGTGCTCATGAATCTAACGAACTGACCAACCCATCGAAATACCAAAAAAAGAGAGAGCGTGTCTTATCTGTTTTTATGTACAGATTGCTTCAGTAGGTCTCGTTAATTTGTTTGTTTAATAACTCGTCAAGGGGCGGAGCTAATGGCCAAATGTCGCCATGTGTGCTTTTTCTAAACGATCCAAAGTCTGGTTATTTTCTTCGAAATTTTTTTTACTTCAAAATGGACCGGTATTCAATCGAAGGCTGTGTCTTCTTAGTCAAAATCTTCTTGACTAGAGAACTGTCGAAACACTCAATCCAAAGAGCCAAAGCCAATGTCAACCACGTTAAGAGCAGTAATTGCCGTAACCAACGAGAAAGATAGACCCCGGCCAACATCTAAAGGTGAGTACACTGTTACATCATCATCAAGCGGCCGAATTTAAGGTTTCTTATTGGTAGAAATACGATTAACAATAGTCGCTTGATGATAATGTAACAATGTATACAACTTTTGTCTGCAGGCCTTCTCTCTAGGAGGCGCGGAAAAGTCACCTGACCATATTAGTCCGAGTTACAATGTAACCTTCATTGTTTCCATCTTGAATTGTAACAATCGCTTTTTTCTCGTCCTTATAGTCCTGACCAATGACGTATATTAAAGATAGACTCCGAATCCTATTGTTAACAGCGGCAAAAAGTGAAGCAAATTGAACCATGATAGTTCTGGGCAGGAGTGAGCTGTGGAGTAATCAGCTGTCTGGCTGCTTTGTTTTTGAAGATTTTGGGCCCGAGAAATAATTAATTCAAAACCATTCCTCAAAGTTAAACTGCGTACAACTGTACGAACAAACAAGAAAAAGAATCAGGAATCATTTTCCACAAAAATAAATCAAAAATACGTAACTAAAATGAAAATACCTAACTGAAAGACAATCGAAACGAAATTGAAATTGAAACCATGATCGAAAAATTGTTTATAAAATATAATAAAATACTTCAAATACAAAGTAAACGAAAAGATAAACTTATCACTCCGTGATCGGCGTGTGAAAGAATTATTAATCAGTTACTCTTCTGTTTAGCCATGTCTTTTGCAATATCTTCACTCACTTTCGGCCATGACAGTTATGGGCATGGAGCTTCCCAATTTGCTTCAAGTTACAACAAAAGGATTCGGAGTCTATCTTTAATATACGTCATTGGGTGTGCCGGCGCCCCCCCCCCCCCATTGAAACATCAATTTTCTGATCTTCAAACCAATTCTTAGAAACGTGACACGACGCATTGTCTTGCTGAAAAATCCATGAGCTGTAAATGGGATCATGTTCTGTACAGCAGTTCCTGGTACTTCTGCGAGTTGAGCAGTCCATCGATGAATGCAATATCCGTCTTTCCTCTGGCCCCAAATGCAGCCCAGATCATAACAGGTCCACAGCCAAAGTTTCTGCTGAATTTTACCTTCTTTTCCTTTCGTAGATCATGTTAATAATAGGCAGTTCCATCGGGCCCATCAAGGATAAACTTTTACTTTCTTCTACATAGTATAAGGGAGTATTGTAATCATGAAAAATTTCGACCTCCAGATTTTCACTGATATTCACGTGTTAGGGTCCCTAGATTACGAAAAAGTGATTTCTGAAAAATATCTGTGTGTCAATCTGTGTCCATGATAGCGTCCAAACGGCTAAAGCTGTCGGGACCAAACTTTAAACTTAAGATTATAAGATTGGGAGGTCTGATTAGTTTTCCAGTGGAATCGGTGAACTGGAAGTATCAGTTTACTCCAGCGCCAAAATATAAATTTTGAAATATCTGGCTAAACATTGCGTTTATGAAAATTTTGTATGGACTAAAAAGTGTTCCAATTTCAATTATAAACAACTTTTGTTAAGAAAATTTTTCAAAATTCCAACCGGAAGTACCAGTTTTACTCTTATCAAAATCCAGTTTTTTTGCTAATATAGGCGAAATAAGATGGTATAGGCAAATTTGGAATCTATATCAAAGTGTTCAGAAGCTAATTTGAAGTAACTTTTATTCACAGACTTTTTTAAAATTTCTTTCTATCGGACGCAGATTTTTTAGACAGTTGTTTATTTTTTTTTTCTGTATTTAGACCAGGTCATTTATGTATAAGAAAGTCATCTGAAAACAAGACGTGGTTCCACTGATGGTCCCAAGTTATCACATTTCGAGCCCACTGTAATTTTGCTGTTTTGTGAGCTTCAATAAGTTTCGGCCGTTTGGCTGGTTTCATAGCCCGTGCATTAGGATGGTTCTTCAAATTTCTCCGCACTGTTTGATGAGACGACACCTTTCTAAGCTTGCTTGAATCTGTCTTACTGACAATTCTTCATTGGTGGCAAGATGAAAGATGCGCCGAGAATGACGTTCACTCAAAACTGGTTTTTTGTTATAATCATTTCCTTTTTTTTTTAGCACATTATGCATGGTCTTTTGTGAACGTCCAATTAACTTAGCAATGACCCTCTGAGACTTTCTTTGCCCGTGGTAAAAGTTTTTTTTCCGTATTTCTTCTTCTGACAATGTTTTACCACCTGGCATTTTAAAACAGGTAAAATACTGAACACGTATACTTCTGACGCATTCAGTAAGAAGTGAGCATAAAATCCGAAAGTTTTCATTTCATTGGTTGATTTAATTTATGCAAATTTTGGGTGAGTCCTTAGAAGTGGAACAGTACTAAAAATGATTTTTTTTTTTTTTTCTAAGAAACAACTACGCGAATTACCGCAAAAAATGTTTATGGATATTACACTGCAATTATGTTAGAAATGCAAATGAAATTGTATGTGTCGAATTGGTTGAATGGAGGCATAACAAAAGTGAAGACGTGAGTTAGATTTTAATGGCAAAGAGAGAAACGAATGTTATTTCTTTCTTTTGTGTTGGGCAATTTTGACTCTGGCAAATGCCAAGATGGGCATGCAGCTGTTTTCTTTGATTACATTGATGGAAGTTGGTAGACGCATGTTCTAAAGTATGCATATATTTCTCTTTCTTTTTTAACGCAGGTTTCTTGGCGATGCTAGTGCAGCGGAAGCCCATGGATGTTTGCGTCCGATGCGGCAACTATGCGGCCGGCGAAGTCATTCAGCAGTTTGGGTGCAAGTTCCCTAAGGAACCAGCGTTCGTCGAATGAAGAAGGAAAGAAGAGGGGGGAGGGGATCACTTGACAAATAAACACCGATGGCAGCAACAGTAACATTCCACCACCACTACCACCACCAATATCACCACCATCCCAATCGACCCCCAATCTATGGTTGAATCTCTTATATTCAATTTATGCAATTGGAAGGAACACGAGTTTTCATTCTCTGCTAATAACGTTTACAGCCTGCAGCTAGAGCTTCATATTTTCACCAATTACTTTGGGAGGGGGGTATCTTTTTGTCTCTTTTGTTATTGTTGGCATCTGTAATTGAAGAGATTCGTTGTTTTCATCTAGATTTTTATAAACAAAATAAAAATTGTTTAAACAAAACACATTCTTAGTGAGGGAAAGTCATTGGCATTGAAACGCCGCGAGATAACTGACAAGTTTGCTTTTCGTGTAGCCGGATTAAAGTCAACGCGAGTTTTTAATTAACGGTTGTTTTTTTTAATATGTTTTATTGTTTTTAAATATAGGGTGTAACTTGAGTTGTATTACAAACTTTGGGGAATGATAGAACTGATTAGAATGAGCATTTTTTATTCTATGAACATTGGTCTGCAAATGCATCGTTTATGAGTTATGGTACATGGTTTGTACTGTTGCTGTTGTTGATTACAACAACTGTTCGAAATAAAGTCCTCCAATGTCAATGCATTCGTCTGTGGACGTTCCAACACACCCGTTGCAACATCTGGGGGTGTCGTTGATGTTGTCAGCCGAAACAGCCAATCGTGCGATGAGTTCCTCCGCTGAATCGACAGGCGTTTCCTAGATCGGGGACTTCAAGTGTCCCCACAAAAAGAAATTCAGTGGTGTTAAGTCTGGTGATCGTGGTGGCCAGTTGACTGGACCACCCCGTTCAATCCAACATTCACCAAAAATATCAGCAGGAATTAACACAGAATGGACAGCTTCACCGTTTCCTATGCTAAGCGGATTAACCTGCGTTTCATTAGAGATTGCTACGATTTTTTTCTAGATTTTTAATTATTTCTCGGGCTGTAATTACCGAAACTGTCCTGATCACACGGTAGCTTGAAATGAATGACATGTAGTCTTTAGAAAAAAATATTTTCCCCGGAAGAAAAATAGATATTCGCCTTGGAAAAATGCCCGAGTAACTAACTTGCTTGGCAATCAGCTGACCTGCCTTTAAGTTTACAATATACATTTAAATCATTTTGACTTCACAAATTTATTAAAATTCTTTCACAAACTAATCTAATTTCAGCAACAGAATTAATTTGAGCTAGTTTAATTTGTTTTTATTGATAAGCAAAATAAATGATAAAAGCCGTCAGAATGCAATATTTAAACACATTATATAGACTTAAATATATACATTTAGATACACTATCTATTTTAATGATAATAATACATTGAAGTAAATGATGTTGAAAAAAATTAAGTAATTTCACACTTCAAAAACAAAATTTACAACAAAATGACAGTTGATTATAATTAATTTACATTTGGTTAATTACATTTATTGGGAAATGGGTTACCATTTATTTTGAATTCATAAAAGGCCAAAAATTAAAATTTTCAAGGAATCAAATTTTTTATAACTTGATGTTTTGAGTCTGAAAAATATAATTTAACTGAGCACAAGATTGAACTATTCCAATGGGTGCAGGTTTTCCCAATACCATCCGAACACGAAAAAATGATAAAGCCCTTGCTGTCAGAATAATTAAAGTTAACGCTTGTGTGGTGGCAAATCGGATCACTGCAATTGCACCGGTACTTTTCAAGGGAGCTGACCTTCACCAATATGTGCGACTTTTCAAGGGTGCTGCCAGTCCATAATTTCTGTTACGTGGATAGCAACGCCGTTTGCATAAAGCAAAACGAAAATTAAACGATGTAACCAATTGTCTTAAGTTTAACCCGACGACCGACAGGATACTGAGGTTATCTAATCGGTCCAGTGTTTTTGTGTGGACTTGTAGTTTCCTCGTTTAATCTCCTCACAGTCACATACAGGGTGTAGCAGGTATTTGAGAACAAGACGAAGTCCGCAGGTAAAATGAGCAGACACTGAAGATTTCACAGAGCCTTTAATACAATTTACATTTTTGTACAGAGGACTACAAAATACATCTTTTGTACTACGCGCTATCGGAACCGCTGACAGGCAGCAATGAGATGGGTCTTCTGGATTTCTGCCATTTCCTCCACAATAGCTGGCCTGAGAGCTTCGACGGTGTTGTGTGGATGCTTGTTGGACTCCCTCTCAATGATGCCTCAAACGCAATAGTCCAAAGGATTGAAATCGGAAGAGCTTGGGGGGAGGGCACATTGGGAGGGATGTCGTCGTGAAGATCCGTGGTCAGCCATGCTTGGGTACTGTGGGCCTTATGACTTGGAGCAGAGTCCTGTTGAAAAACATGACGCCTATCACGTGCTACAGCAGTAATCCAGGGCTTCACAACTCTTGCCAACACATCGGTGTAAGCAGCAGCATTGACCCTGAGACCTCGACGGAAGAAATGTGGAGCCATCACGATGCCCAGAACCGTCACTGCGGCTGGAAAGTTCGTATGCATGACAGTTGGATTTCTGGTGGGTTTGACACAGGCATCGATCATTTCGGCGGTTCACCTTCTGGTCTTGCACGAAGTTTTTCTCATTGGAGAATAACCACAGCATTCCTGGTTCCTCTGGATGCTTCAGCTTGTTGAGGAGGCGTTTGGTCCTGTCCAGTCGATTCTTCTTGGTTGTCTCGGACATGAACTGTTTCCTCTGCAGTACATACGACTTGTAACGGAGGTCTTCATGCACCACACGTCGAATGGTCGCCACATTAAGTCGCCTTTATGGACTCCCTAGAGTCCTCCTCGATTGCAGCTTGTACAGAACGGATGAATTCTGGCGTCCTGATACGGTCAGAGCGCCGACAATGTCGTTTCCTCTGTGAAACGGTTGGCACATCATCACTGGCAACGTCCAGTTCTCCCCGAACAGGAACACGAACGAACGGGCGACTTTCAGGAATCCAGCAATCTCGGGAGTCGGAGTGTCCTGCAGCCAAGGAGACGATGACAGCATGTCGCTTCATTTGCTGGGTTATCTTTAGATCCCCCATGTTTATCTGCCTCGTTTAGTAATTGTTAAATAGTATGACGTATTCTCAATTTTCAACCTTGACTGGAGATTCAGTGATTTCTCGGTTATGTGGATGAAGTTAATATTTTTTTTGGCATTTAACATTCATAGAAGTAACTTTATTCTTACTAGAAATATTCCTAAAGCATTATATATACTAAACTACCAAAAGTCATCGTGTAGGACCTCCTTTTACCCAGCGAAGTGCAGCAACTCGACGTGCCATGGATTCTGTCAATCAGTGAAAGTCCTCTGAAGAGATGTTCAGCCATGCAATCACGATAGCCGCCCAGAATTGCGTGAGTGTTGCAGGTGCAGGCTCTTGTGCACGAATGGATCGTTCGATAACATCCCAAATATGTTCGATGGGCTTCGTGTCTAGCGATCTACGTAGCCAATTCATTCGTTGGAATTGTTCAGAATGCTTCTCAAATCAATCGCGAGTTCGTGTATGCCCGCTAACATGGCGAATTCCAGGAACATCTAATCGTTAACAAGAGCGGAAAAAAGGAAGCTGTTATTCCTGATATTGATGTAGAATAATAGATTCTTTTTTGCCACGCTCTTGTTAACCTAGTGTCCACAGTTTTGGCTGTTTACATATTTTATCCCATCGTTGTTAGGGTACATGAAGAGTTGCAAATGGTCACCAAGCAACTAGACATTACGATTGCCGTTCAGTGGTATTTCAAATCCTACCATGTATACATGTCCATGAGCTTGCACAGTATCTTCCTGATAACTTGGGTCCATGGCCGTAGGGTTTGCGTAACGCTCGAACCCTACCACCAGCTTGTACCAACTTTAATTGTGACTCATCGTTTCCAGTCATCTAAGATCCAATGAATATGTTCACAAGCCCAGGCGAGCCACTCTTATCTGTCTTCTGCTGCCATATCTCATCAGTGCCAAATTTCGCATAGGCCCCCTCATTGAATGTGGCTGTTAATTGATCAAAGCCAACTAGAAAGACAGGCCGGGGCACTGAAAAGTCACTGCGCTGTCCGCGAGAGGAGGGGGGGGGGGATGCCTGAAATGAGGTACTGTATTCTCTGTGGAATGAATCGAGGAATGAGGGTAATGCCCACAACTTTTCAGAATTAGAATGTCCCATGCGTCTATCTCCAAATATCATTCCGCATTCAAACTCTAATAATTTTCGTGTTGCCAAAATCAAGTTACAAGACGTTTTAAACGATTGCTGATAGTCCAATTGAGAGCACTTGTACCGCTTTGTCTATTTATACCCTTTTTTACGCGATGCAAGCGACACATGAAAATTTGCATACGACACTACCATGATTTTTGGCACTTTAAAACGGGTATTAAAAGAGCGTGTCTGTAAGCAACTTTCAGCATGTGAAAGGTTGAATCGATTTCATCAAAACGCCTTTTGGCTCTTTCGTCTTGGAGTTGGCTTAATCTAGGATGCAGAAATCTAGGTAAGAATTATTTATAAGCATTGAATTGGGGGGAAAGGATTCTTTTGAACAGCACCAGGATTATTAATAAATTTTAATATGGATAATGCAGAATGTACGAGGGCATATTGAAAAGTAATGCCTCCATGGCTGTAACTTTTTT
>JAHWFO010051976.1:1097206-1111053 GCA_023313115.1 Rhysida immarginata | reverse complement strand
AAAAAAGTTACAGCCATGGAGGCATTACTTTTCAATATGCCCTCGTATATAAAAGAATATCACAGTATTAAAACTGCCACTATGGGAAGAGGGCGTAACATACACTGAAGAGCTAAAGCATTATGACCACCTACTCAATAACGCGTTGCGCCACTTTGGCCTTAAAAACAGCTGCAACTCGCCTTGGCATGGATGACTGGAGACAGGTTGTACCAAATGGCTAAGCAGCGTTCACGTAAAGTCGAGATATTCCGACATGGTGATGTTTGAGCTTAAACTGCCACTACATGACATCCCAAATGTGCTCTATCGGATTAAGATCCGGCGAGTTAGGTGGCCAGGACATTGTTTGGAATTCATTCTTATGCTCCTCGAACTACTCCAACACAATTCGAGCCTTGTGACATTGTCCTGTTGGAAGATTCCATTTCCATTTGGGAAGAGAGATGTCACGTAAGGGCTCTACTGGTCCGCAGTGATGTTCAGATAGCCCGCAGCTTTCATGGTCCATTCTACCACAACTATGGGTCCCATGAGAACGTCCTCCAAAGCATAATACCGCTACCAACAGCCTGCGTATGGCCTGCTGAACAGGTGGGGAGCAACTGTTCGCCAGGAAGTCGGCGTACCCCGACACGACCATCGACGTGATGAATAAGAAATCGTGATTCATCCGACCAGGCAACTCTCTTCCACTTATCCATGGTCCAGTCTCGATGTTCCCGGGCCCACTGTAGGCATAGTTGACAATGACGCTTGGTCAACAGAGGCACACGAGTGGGACGTCTGCTGCGCAGTCCCATATCCAACAATGTCCACTGAACTGTGTGTTCCGAAACACATGCACTTGGACCTGCATTGTATTCGGTTGTCAGCTGAGCCACTTTCTGGCGCCGATCTTCCTTTGCCAAGCGGGACAGACTCCGACGTCCTTTTTCTTTGATGATGCATGGGCGTCCAAAGACTCATCAGACCAGGTCACACGTTTCGGGTTATCACTTGCCCAGTCGGAATGGTTGTTGCTGACGATGTGTTCATGGGCCCAGGAGAGACGTTGCTGACGATGTCTTGTTGTTAGCAAGGGCACCTTCGTGGGTCTTCTGCTTCCATATCCAATGGACACCAGATTTCGTTGCACAGTTCGCATCGATACAGCTCTAGTATCACCCTGGTTAAAATCTGATGTCATCTGGCGTAGTGTCAGTTGCCTGTTAGCGGTTGGTCCGTTCATTCACTGCGTTTACATGCACGTTTCGATCCGGATCGACTTGAGCTAATCCAAAAGCGCCTCGCGTTTACATGCATCTAACTCGATCCGGATCGAGTCCGATAAGATGCCCTATGAGTAAAGCTCTAGATTAGGAAAGTACGCCAGACTTTGTCGTGTGCTACAGAATCCGCCATTGTTGGCTCAGTCGTCTTATCACTTGAATTACGCTTCCTCTAAAATACGGCTGAAATACAATTTTTAAAATTTTTCTCATTATTATCGTCTGGAACTATAATTGACAATCAATAAATTTTGTAATTATTCATTTTTCCTTTAAATTTTGTTTTCAATTAAAATTTTCTGTACATAAATAATAATGAGGTTGAGGTTATTTAATGTTAACTAGATCAAGTTTTTGGTTTATTTACACCTCAACATAATAATCCTTAATAACTTTTAAAATGCATTTGCATGTTTAAGTTTTTTATACTTATTTTTATCAAAATTAAATTTTATACATTCTTATCAAAACATAATTTTAATAGATTTTTATCAAATTAATTTTTAGATTTATATCAAAAACTTCAATTTAATAGTTTATTTTAATTTTATTAAATTATAAAAATTATCAAACTACAATTATAATAATAAATAATTATCAAATTATAATTTAATAAAATAGAAATTGTTAAATTGAAATTTTTGATATAAATATGAAAGTTAATTTGATAATAATATATAGTTAAATATATATGATCCCAGTTTGATAGAAAATTTGAAAATTTTAATTTGAAAAAATAACATTTCGATAATGATTTTTCGATTGAAAAATGGAAGGAAAAATTCTGCGACCTGGATTCGAGCCAGGAACCTCGACTATCATGGCCGACGCCTCTACCAATTGGGCTGCACAGCCAAGCTGTCTCAAGGTATCTTAAAGACAACCAAGTTGTCACGGTTGAAAGCCCAATGGGAGACTAGTTCGAATCCAGGTCGCAGAATTTTTTCTTCCATTTTTCAATCGAAAAATTATTACCTATGCTTAGAGAGCATCTGCAGTTTATAATTATTATTATTAACATTTTGATAAAAATAAAAATTTACAAAACAAACCTAAACATGCAATTTATTTTAAAATTTATTCATCATTTTTTTAAAATCAGCGACGGTGGACGTTGTCACAACAAAGAAAAAAATCTAACAATGGGTTATTTCCCGATTATACAATCGGGTGGGTTCGCTTCTAGTTTATTTATAAATATTTATTGTGTTGAGGTGTAAATCAACCAAGAACTTATTCTAGCTAAAATTTTCTATATTTTTTTCTTTCAACCAAACAGCAAATTTAAACTCGATCTGGATCAGGGTGTTTACATGCACATTAGTGGATTGCCCTCTTTCCTGAGGCATGTTTCCCTGGTTTCAAACCACCTCTTTCGACTGGATTGAATTCGATCCGGATCGTGTGTGTGTAAACCGAAACGCGTAAGCAACTTAACAAACAGTTATTGCATACCGGACCAGTCATTATTTCGCATTATGCAAAGTAATAACGGACCCAATTCTGTCAATGATTTTGTTGCTTATGTAGCTGGATCTTGAGATGTGATTTTGTTTTAAAATAATTCTTTCATTGGATGTTATGATATTATGTTCATGCTCAGAGACTGTGAATCCCACTGTAGGGACATGATGAGGAATTATTGAAATTCTAGCTCGAATAGAACCACTGTTAAAGAATAGTGGAATCTCAGCTGTGAGATTAGTGCAGTTTGGACTATTAAAGGCAGTGTGCCCCTGTTAGCCTTATGGGGATTTAGGGGGAATTTGTGACCAAAGGTTTTATATACCTGAGCAAGTTGTCTGAGGATGTTTGTTGATAACCCACTTAGTTAAACGAAACATAAAATGCAGACAAAGTCGAGCCCAGCTTAAGCAAAAGGAGGCAGTTTTCACCACTTGTAGAATTGGTTATTATAACTGGTGTAGTTAGTCTCCGTTGAGTAGCAGAGGTTACAGTGCTTCTCGTCGTTTTATTAAATAAAAAGGGCACATGTGAAATGAGTCCAGACCAGTATGGACTAACTAACCACTTGCCTGAGTGATTCCCACCGTACAAGCGGGTTCCATAGCTTCGTCTGGCCTGCGCCAGAGACGGATACGACCATCGAACCGATACACCTGAAACCGTGACGCGTCGGACCAGTCAACCCTTCGCCAGTCCTCAGCGGTCCAATGTCGATATCGGTTGGCCCAGGTTAGGCGTTGCAGACGATGTGCAGCTGTCGAGAGTGGCACCCGTCGTGGCCTCCTGCTCCCAAATTGTCGTCACAGATACAGTTGTGGGACGTCTCTGGTTATACCTAATGGTGATTTGGCCCGCTGTCGCTCTTTGGTCAGTAGTTGCAAGCCAGGTGACCCGGCGAACACTTGGCCTCGATGAGGCAGGGGTGGCCCGTCCGCTGTCCGAAATGGGTTGTAACCCCTTGTTGGATGTACTCTCGATAGACCCTTGCAACGGTTGTGCGGAAAAATTGCAGGGTGTTGGCTACATCTGATATTGAGTCACCCATCCGTCTGGCACCAACAATCAATCCCCCGTTTAAATGCGGATAGCTCTCGGCGTGCCGCCATTTCTGCAGCTAGTTTGCTTACAATGATTGTGTGATATCAAGGAGTCCTGTGCACCTGCATTCCGAAAATGGAAGCAGCGGATCTGTCTCATTACGGACAGAGAACCTGTTTGGAGGAGTGTGCCATAACTTTTGGTGAGTGGTATAGACTGTAAAGCACAAACCTGGCCGACGTCATGCCATCATTTTAAAAGACAGATAAATAACTTTTATATCGACGGCGGGGCTTAAGCCTCCCCCAAATTTTATGAGTAATTCTAAGTGTGGCTTTTACACCTAAAGGTGTGCTTCAAGTAATAATAATAATAATAATAATAATAATAATAATAATAATAATAACAATAAAGGTGATGAAGGCAAAACCACTTCCCACAATATTATTTTGGTAGTTTTATCTTGATCCCCTTCTTTTCTGTAATACCGTAGAAGGTTAAAAAAGTTTTTTTTAACACTCGGATTTAGAAAATAAATAAATAAATAAAACCTTTTTTTAAAAAAAAAAAAAAGAAACAAACTCCGTGCTCGGAAAAAAATATTTTAGAAAAGCCCGTAAGCTGTCCGCCATCTATTCACCTGTGTCACAAAGGTGACGGCACTATCGATTAGCGTCACTAGTTTAGTACTCATAATTGCCAATAATTATTGATTATTGCTTCTAATTAGTAACCAATCAATCATTGTAAATCCATCCATTTCCTATCGCAATCTAATTAAACGCGCCAGGCCTTTTGTCCATTCCTTTAGTATTATGTATTATTACTAAATATTGCTCTGCGTATCGTGTGGTCATTTTTTCCCCGCCATTCGAAGAGCATAATGGGGCCGTTTTCCATTCGTTTCGTCATTTGATAGGTCACGCGCGTGTAATTGACGGAACGACTCCGCAAACTGAAAAGGACTGACATAATGGGCGACCCCGATTCGTAAACATTTTAATTGGATTCAGCTCGATTCCCTCGTCATATATACACTTGGTGAAATGAGTTGTTCGCCATTCAATACCCTTTCTCTCTTTCTCTCTCTCTCTCTCACACACACTCAGTTTCCCGTAGTGAATTAGCACCAGAATGGTATTCGTGGTCATTTGTGGAGCTCTTTCTGTCTTCGATTCCAACACCTCTTCGAACGGGGCCATCTCTCAAAAGTCAAACGCTTCCGAAAAATAGTTGATTAAAGTAAACGCGATTATTTGAAGGATTTTTTAAAATTAGCTAATGATTTTATTGCAAGTTTGTTAAAAATCAAGATTAATTAGCTGACAATTAATGGACTTTTTGTCGAGGTTTTCCCTTACTCGATGTTTTCATCCGTTTTTACTCAGAAGACCCTGCATATTAGTACACATTTTTATTTAACTTCACTTGTTTTGTGTGTTTGTGCGCAAATTTTGTAATGAATATTTTATCCATTTCCTAACTACCTACAGCTCCGCAATTTTCCCCAACGCTGTCTTGTCGATGACAATGCATGTTTCAATCGTGGGTTTCACTAGCCTTTCATTTATTTGTAAATAATTTAAGTTTAATATGTATGAGTCAATCATAACTTAATGTCTGCCTGTATTGTTATATGTAATCGTTGTTAATTTGATCATCAATGCTAGCAAAGTTGTTGATTGTGATGTCTTTGTGGAGAGGATTGTTTATGATTAGCCAGCGTCATATATTGTAAACCGAGGCCAACGAGAAAGACAGGCACCGGCCAACACCACCTCAATGATGTCAACAACAATAAAGACTGGATCGAGCCTTCCATGAGCGCGATAACACAGGCACATGTCTAAAGAATTGCCTGGAAAAGTCCACACTTCTCATCGTGCTCCTATGTCTGGTAGCCATTCAGTAAAGTATAATAAAATAATTTTGAACATTAAAAAAAAAACTGAAAATAATTTTTTTAGCTCTCATGGAATTATGAGGACTTTCTTTGGCAGTAGAATTTCAACAGAAAGTTATTAAAGTAAATATCTTAAATGCAATGATGTCAACAACAATAAAGCGTAGCCCACGTGACAGACAGGCCCTGGCCAACACCTCCTAGACAGAAGGCCTACGCACAGAAATATCATACATTGTTACATCATCATCAAGCGGCCAAATTTAGGGCTTATTATTGGTAGAAATACGATTAAATAGACGCATGATGATGATGTAACAATGTATACACCTTTGGTCCGCAGGCCTTCTCTCTAAAAGGTGTTGTCAAAGCCAACTAGAAAGACAGGCCCTGAAACTCAAAAGTCACCTGACCAAGCAACAATGTAACTACATTGACCCCATCAAGATCGCTGTTTTAGACGAACTGATCAATGCACAAACGACTTTCGACATCCATTCCATGCTGATGCCCATTGCCGATCTACTGTAGCCATTTGCATGTTTTATACGACGATTTTGTTTTGTTTTTTTTTAGCTTATTTTTATTTTGTTGTTTTCCCCCTTTTTGGGGGGGGGGGTATCTATCCTTATTCGTTATTTCTATTGTTTTTCCGAATGGTGCATAGTTCACTTTTTACCCTTCACAGACTCTGCCATGCTTTCTCTTTACGCTTATGGCTATTCTAGAAATTTAGGCATTTATCTCTTTATTTCGCATCTACCAATAACGGACTACGTATTCTACCATTTGATGTATTAAGGCGTATAGCCTCTTCATTTGTATCCATGACAAAGCCAGGAATAAAAGACGAAACCGGTCGGAATTCTGTGTTTTCTTTTCCGATATGCACTCCATCAACCTCATCAATTCTTTATGAATTGGAATAGGATAATGGACCTAATGTACCTTAATCTCATGTTCTCATCACGGTCGCCATGTCAGTAAAATCATTTTAATCCCAAGAGGATTAAGATAATTAATAATAATAATAATAATAATAATTTTTTTTTTTTTTTTTTTTTATTTATTTAAAATTCTTTCAAAATACAAAGAATACAACCAATTACATCAGCAATTCATATAATAATAATAATAATAATAATAATAATAATAATAATAATAATAATAATGTAGCAACAACAGGGATACAATCCACCAGATAAACCGGAAGATGAGGCCCGATGTTGCCCCCCAACAGGCCGAAGCCCAAAGCGGGGTTAATGATACATATAAAATAGACTAATAAAGAAAAAAAAAAAAAAGATAATAGGAAGGTTATAATAATGATACCGAACACCGGCCGAGTCAGACAAAACATTAGTAAAATAATAATAATAACAAGAAAAAATAATGATAATAATAGTAAAATAATATCAATTAATGAGTAACAACAGGGATAAAAAATAAATAAATAAATAAATAAATAAATAAAAACATCAAACACACACACGCACACTCTCACGCACACTCTCACGCAGGCTAAGAACTAATTAGTTCCAGAAAAGGAACAGCGTTAATCAAAAAATATATCCAAGTGGGGGAAGGATTTATTGAAAATATCTACTAGTTTATTTGCAGGATCAAGGTTCATGACATTCGTCCTACTTTTCCCCAAAAAAATCAAAGGTTTACGGGATCTATTGGAATTCGGAACCCGAAAGCCAATGAGGTCGAGAGTTTGAGGAGAAAAAATATTCCCTTTAATTATCTTTAGTAAAATTTTTAGTAATAATTTATCAAAAATAAATTGCAAATTAAATAATGAGGCCAGGGAGGCGGAGTCTATGATTTTCTCAGTACAACGAAGGAAACGATAAAAACTCAGCAGCTTCAATTGTAGATGGTCAAGTAACTGAGTTCTGCCCGAAAACCAAATCCATGGGGCATACATAATCTTAGATAAAACAAAAGATTTATATAACATAAGAAACGTGTCTTGTCTCCTAAAGAAACCAGCAAGGCGCTTGATAATACCCACACGCCTGCTGGTTTCCACTAACAAAGAGTCAAGATGATCGGAGAAATTTAATTTTGAATTAAAAATCACACCGAGATCCTTTATCGACGTTCTACGCTGAATAGAACTGTCCTTCAAAGTATAGTCGTAGTAATGGTTAATGACTTTTCTAGAGTACGTTAGACAGAAGGATTTTGATGCATTTAGTGAAAGGCCGTTCAATTCTGCCCAACGAGCAACAGAATCCAGCGCCGAAGACAGTTCGAGGCAGTCATCCCAGCAACGAATAGCAGAAAACAGCTTCAGATCATCTGCGTATAACAAATACTTGACCTGCAGATCGACAAAATTCAAAGCTAAATCAGCAATAAAGATGTTGAAAAGCACCGGGCCCAGAGGAGAACCTTGAGGGACACCGCTGCGAATTCTACCAGTAGCATAACCACCATTCGAGTCCTTGATGTTAAAACTACGCCCGCTAAGAAGTGAAGTGAACCAGTTTCTCAGATTATCCGCAAGGCCAACTTTATCCAATTTATGAAGCAACAGGCGGATGTTAACGCTATCGAAGGCCTTGCTAAAGTCCAGGTATAGGACGTCGACCTGCAACCTTTGGTCGATATAAGGAACCAGATAATGCAGTAAACATGCCAGATTAGTGGAGGTAGATCTTCTCCTCCTAAACGCGTGTTGCTCTTCAGGTAGATTGAGATCAACGAAGGAGGCAAGATGGTTAGCAACATATGTTTCAAGAATTTTAGCAGGGTAAGGAAGAATCGTGATCGGTCTAAAATCATTCAATAGACGTGGCCGTGCTGACTTAGGAATAGGAACAATGTTAACTATCTTCCAGTCGCTTGGGTATACGCCGGAAGCCAAAGAAGCATTAAATAATAACGCGAGAGGCTGTAAGATGGCTGATAAGCATCCCTTAAATACAAAATCGGGTATGCCATTACGGTGGACAATCTTAGACGCAGTAATTCGTTTAGCCAGGAGAAAGATTTCGGTGGAAGATATAGGTGGTAAAGAAAGTTTACCTTGAAGCTGATCCCAAAACAATGAGACTCGCTGGTCAGGAAAAGACAAAACACCGTCGCTCCCCATAGTTTGTTCAAAATACGATGCAATCTCCTCTGCAGAGAAGTGGTTAGACCAAGATTGTGCAGAACGCCTTTTACCAAGTAATTCATTAGCGGTATTCCAGAACAGGCGACCCTGCGAATTTAAATCTTTCTCCACCGATTGAAAATAATCAGCAAAATCATTATTATACGCTGTCTTAAAATTCTTCCTGACCTCCTGAAACGCAAGATAGTCCTCAGAATCCTTAGATTGTTTAAAAAGTCTATGTTTCAATTGTTTCAGTTTCCAAAGTTGGATTGTGTTATTGGAGGTCCAAATCGGAAACTTTGGCCTCATAAATTTGGTCTTAGGATAATTAATTAAAGGAACATTTTTGATGATAGCTGCAGAAAATCGATCCGTTATGATATCCCAGATTTGGTCAACAGACTGGGAGTCATCAAGAACGGACCAGTCTGAAAACGAGAGATCTTTAAATAAATTCAAAAAATTGGCCTTCTTAAAATCGCGCCGAGAAGAGCAGCAACGTGGGGTAAACTGCGGGCGCTCAAAATCACAGACGATCGCTAAAGGCGGATGAAATTTATCTTCAAGATCAATCACTGACGGCGCACGTTTCACCACTATATATTTGGAGGCGTATATCTTATCAAGGGTGTCGCCATAGGAGTTTATAATTTTATTATAATTAGTGATCCCAAGTTCAGCTGCCCAGACGTCCGTCAGTCTACGCCTGGTAGCATTAATATTGTTGGAATTCCGAGTCGACTGGGAATTTGTATAGTTAAAATCCCCGGCAATAATGTTAACACCCGGCAGAGTAATAGCAAATTCAGCCAACTCGTCAAGAAATAACTGATACATGCTATTAGAAATCAACGGCGGGATGTAAACGGACCAGATATTTAAACTACCACCATGATGATTCGACCGATCATGGTGATTCTTCCCACTAGAAGACAGCCTAACACCAACTACATCTATCGATGTCACAGATGAGCTAAATTTAATCTTTTCGGAGGCTATACAATTGGGCACAGCAATTAAGACACCCCCACCTCTTTTTGCACTCGTCCGATCGGTCCTATAAACTGCAAACGAGTCATTAAATAACATATTATTGATTATTGTAGAGTTTAGCCACGTTTCCGTGAAAGAGTAGACCAAAGTTTTATTAAGCGATGTAAATTTATAAACTTGGGCAATCTTAGTTCTAAGACCGCGAACGTTTTGATACAAAATTTCAATCATCAATTTTAGGTGAGGGCACGACGTCCTCCGCGCCATAAATCTGATTCTTATGTAATTGACCAAAAAACTGAGAGATGAAAGTACCGGTAGGCCATAAATCTGGATTAAATAGCTGCTGGGAAACTTGCTTGTTGGCTGCTAAATAAAATGAAGAATAGGAGTTGTAACGGGTTTTAAGTCTGTGACATTCAACGATGTTCTCTGGGCTAATTATGTCCGCAATAACAGCTTTTACTTGGGAAACATTTGTATCAGGAGCTAAGCGGGAAACAAAAAGCTTATCAATCGAACCGTGAATAGCTGAATTGTTACGCGCTTTAAGTATGGATTCCTTAGCATTCCCAAAAATCATAACTTTTTTCCTACGCAAATCTGAGTTGACTGTTGAGGGTTTAGAAGTAGGTTGATCCAAAAAACGTCTATTTGATACAACATCCGTAAAATCGTTCCGGAACTCCAAACGAGAGGGGGGGCGCATAACAGTCGCAGAAGCCGTATCCGCCGCGTCCACAAACGATAGAGAAGGACGCACTTCAGCTGTAACGAATTTTGAACCCTCAGATGGAGAAAATAAATTTAACAGCTTTTCGATTTTCAAATGCAAAGCCCTATTCTGACTCAATATATCGTTGTTAGTTTTGATAAAATCATTAACCGTGTTTATCAATTTTTCAACCGCCTCTAAGACTAAAGACAAATTTGATGTTTCAATCCTCTCTTGCTTAGAACTCTCATTTCTGCTTTTAATAGCAATTAATGAATGAACTGAGGAAAAAGATTGATCACTCAGCTCATTTGAGTCCCTCCGGTTAAAAGATTTACTAGTGGACTCACCTTCACAGTTTGGGCAAGTCCATTTACCAGCAAGCCGTTGAATTTGCCGCTTTTCAACATTCACACAAGAAGCATGATAAATTCCAGCACAGATTCCACTACATAATATCTTGGGCTGTTTACCATATATGTTTAAATTACAACTAGCACATATTCCTGAAACTCCCTGCTTCTTCTTATTTGCCATGAAAGAGGAGCGATGTTGTGGACGACCAGCCTCTCCGGCCCCCTGGTGTAGAATAATAATAATAATAATAATAATAATAATAATAATAATAATAATACAAAACAACAAAAATTACAAAATTTAAATTTACTTTTTTACCAAGATTTTTACAACGATATGGTAATCAAATCTTTCTTATAATATTTCTAGAGGCCAATTTCGAAACCCAAATCCGAAGCCCTTTCTGGGCTTGTATGGATGTAAAAAACGGGTCTACCTCAGTATATACAATTTTTAAATAAATATATATTATTCCATTTATTATATATATTATTATTTATTATTTTTCGTAAGACTTCTTTTATCTAATTTTGAGTTTACATTTTGTGTTTTTCCAATATAAAAAACTAGACTTAATTAAATTAAAGGATGTTAAATTTAGCATCCATTCTGGTACATTATTAAACAAGTATGGAACATAGAATTGCCTTTCTCGCTTTCCATAATTATTAAAAATTTGGTGTATGTCAAAATTTATATTCTTCCTTAAAGAATATTCTTGTTTTTTACGTTTTAAGTAATTTTTCGAAAAATAATTTTGTGTGAAAACCATATATTCAAATAAAGTTTCGATTTTTAAAATTTTTAATTCCTTATATTGAAGATCTATTGGATGTTCTTGTAATTTAGTGCCATATGTTATTTGTTTAATGATTTTATTTTGTATCTTAATAATATCTTTAAACTCTATTCCAAATTTATACAATAATAAGCCATAACGAATACGTGATTCAAATAACGAATTATATATCATTTTTCTAATGTAAATAGGGCAATAAGGACTGATATGGTACATTAGACATATAACTTTATGTAATAGTAATTTCAGAGAGGAAATATGTGTATGCCAATTTAGCTGGGCATCAAAATACATTCCAAGATATTTGAAATTATTGACATAATAATTAATAATGTACGACATCTCAATGAGAGGCGCCCCCAACAGGCCGAGGCCCAAAAACGGGGTTACGAAAAACAAAAGTAACTAAGATTCAAGTCTAATAGTTGCACGATTATAATAATCGGCAGGTTTGAGCCTAAAGTCAGAGAGCCATTAAAGAATAGTAAACCTAAATTATCAATAATAAATATAATAATAATGATAATAATACGTTAAAATGCTAATAATAAGTAAATAATTCTAAATGAAAATAGCCTCCAGCAGGCAGCTGCCCAACATCAGGGTTATTAAGGAAAAAAGAAAATTAGAACAATTATTCTGTACAGAGTAAAAGAATTAAAACATTTAATTAAAAGGATAAAAAATGTTGGGTTTAAACTTGGACCGATTATAACAGTCGACCAGTTTCCACTCAACATCAATGTATTTTTAATTTGATTTGTAATAATCCCATACCAGTAAGCGATTCCCATTTCATTTAAGATTTCATTACAAACTATTTTGCCATTGCTTAATTTTAAAAGTAAACGTTGATTACTTCTATCCGCCAATTCAGGTAGAATTATACTGGCAGGTTATAGTACTTTAAAAAAGCTTAGAAATCTTTTCCAACTGTCAATTTTCTTCTTTAATCTGTTTGTAGTATAATTCATAATCGTAAACCATATCTCGATGCCATAGTAAATTTTAATCATTATGAGTGTTTCAAACAATTTCTCGAATGTCCGAACTTTATGGAACAATTTTCTCAATCTTTTTATCATTCCCGTTATTCTAGATCGATGAACAATCAAATAATTAGCATGTTCAACAAATGTTCCATAATCACTGTAATGCATTCCCAAATCATGAATCATGTGCTTCTGAGTTATAAGGTTATCAATCATATTAAAATTATTGCCAAACGGTATACTCTTTTTGGTATATCTGATATAAAAGGTTTTGTCGATATTCAGCTTGATCCCATTTTTCTTAATCCATCTCTCAAGATTTGTAATTTCGTTTTGTAAGACGTTAGAGTCTTCCATTTTTCTGATTTTTCTTAAACAATTTTAGATCATCTGCGTAAGCTAATATTTCCACATTTCTAGAATTAACATAGTAGTCTACATCTATCAAGTATATATCAAATAATAGTGTTCCCAATGATAATCCTTGTGGAATACCGCTATTCATTTTGTAGTCAGAAGCGGTACAAGATTTAAATTTTATTCTTGATAATGTTACGTAGTAATCTCAAGGCCTGATTGCTAAATTCAAGTTCAAGAAGGTTTTCACATAATCTATTATAAGGTACTCGATCAAATGCCTTTGTGAGATCAAAATAAACTACATCAAGTTGGCTCTTAGCTTCTAATATTTCTGCAAATTTTCGATTAAATACCATAAGATTAGTTATTTTGGATTTAGTTTTTCTAAACCTATGTTGTCAATCAGGCAATACTGAATTAAAATACTGCAAAATTTTGTTAGATATTATTGTTTCAAAGATTTTTGCAGGGTAGGCAACTATATTAATTGGTCTAAAGTTATGTGGTTTGTGGGCCTTCTATGATTTTTTGTTTTGATATAGGAATACAGAATGATGTCTTCCATCTCTTCGGTAAATACCTGAGTGAATTATTAGATCAAAAATATACATCAGTGGCTTCGATATAATCTCAAGGCAACCATTATAAACAAAATCTGGTATACCGTTCGTATCTATGCATGATATCTCCCTACTAATCTTGAGGATAGTGCTTTCATTAAAGTAATCAAAATTTAATTTGCTGTAAATTCAAGCAGAAATATTTCTCAGATTTTGCTTTTCATTTTGATTTGATAATAATAATAATAATAATAATAATAATAATAATAATAATAATAAT
>JAHWFO010051976.1:1078168-1097196 GCA_023313115.1 Rhysida immarginata | reverse complement strand
ATAATAATAATAATAATAATAATAATAATAATAATAATA
Source organism: Rhysida immarginata (assembly GCA_023313115.1). Lineage (NCBI taxonomy): Eukaryota > Metazoa > Arthropoda > Chilopoda > Scolopendromorpha > Scolopendridae > Rhysida > Rhysida immarginata. The sequence continues at coordinate 1,097,157 of JAHWFO010051976.1, read as the reverse complement.
ATAATAATAATGTGAGGATTCCGTTGTTTTTGTCCGAGGTGTTTATTTGTCACGAAAATGACGTGTCGCAGGAGACTATCGTTCTTGATCGTGTGAATCTTTGTTTGAACTTGTGTCACTCACGACACCTGATAAACTCTGACGTCACCCGTGTCGAGCAGCACGTGTAAAGAGAATTACGTTCGTAAGGGGGCTATCGATTTTTATCATCGTTTTATGTTAATTTAGCAAAATTTTATCTTTTTATTATTAGGATTCTAAATTTTGTCGGACTTTTTGTGAGATTATTGTTCCTTTAAGAATTCATCGAAAGGAGTGCATTGACTCCTGGAGAAATGGATTGTTTGCAGAATACAAAGCCGTAAATAGGTTTCATCTTTAAATAAGAAAAAGAGACAAGGGCGTCGTCGTCTTTAGTTATTTTTAAAGGTGGTGACTTGGAATGCATCTTATCGATCGTTGGTCGTTTTTGAAGAAGGTGTTCTAAGTGAAGGATAATTTACAGCAAATTGCTTAAGGGTCCAATTGTCCGTCACTGCTGCCAAGGAAGAAGAAGAAGAAGAAGAAGAATGTGACTGAGGATTTCCGTCCCAAGTGCGAGTCTTTTGGATGAAAACGTCTTCGGGCTTTGTCAATAATACTAATGAAGCCATTTATTTTGCTGGCTTAATTAATTAAAGTTGTTTGTCTTCTTTATTTTTTTTTAATATGATAATGTGGAGCGTTGGTGGTGGGCTCTCGCCCTTCTTTTTGGCTCTCCATTTTTCTTTTCTTTTCTCTTCCCACAATCGAGGCTGGAAAACTCGAATCGTTTCCTCTCGGCCGCGGTGAGAGTGGATGGGTGGTTGGGTGGGTTTTTCCTCTCCGATGGGGATGTGGAAGGAGGGGTAGCGAGTGAGTGGGGCATCGTTTTCCTTCGATTGGGTTGTCGATGACGCAGCTGCCGCCGTGGCTTTTGTCCGCCAGGCCTTCCAAGGTCAGAGCGCGTCGTCGTCGTCATCGTCATCCAGAAGCAAACAATCCATTACCGACAACCATGATTACGCCATGATAGTCCATCATAATCCCATTAATTTGAGCTCCTTTCGCGCCTGCCAATCCACCCTGACCCTCTCTCTCTCACTCGTTACTCGACCCGATGGCGCGGGCCGAGCAAAAGTGTCCGATTGACCCACAAAGCGTAATTAAAAAAGAAAAAAAAGAATATAAAGAAGAAAAAAAAAACAGCAAACATAAGAGCAAAACGTCCCCCCCCCTCCACTCTTGCCATCATTTTGAGCAAGACAGCGCTGGAGGAGCTACGAGCAGCGTTCTTGACGCGTTTCTCGAGTGGCCACGTGGTTTGCCTGTTTCGAACCCTACCCTGCACGGCACTGTCACCGCACGACAGAAAAGACATCCAAGTGACGCGTTTTCCCTTTCATTCTCTTTATTTTTCCTTGTCGTTCGATTTTTTTTCCTGCTCGGAGGATACGATCTCGTGTCCTTGTTTAGTTTTTACCTTTTGAATTATGTAAGGCGGGAAAAATGCTCGAAAGCACCAAATTTTGCAAAATTTTAATTATATTATAATTGCAAGTTTTTTAATTATTTTGTAAAATAAAAACTCAGTATTTACGAAATGGGTCTTCAGAAGCCATCGATTTATATTAAAAAATTATTCATCTCGATGAGTTCGTTTCGGAGGAGTTCGCTGCAAAAAATTTGGTCACATACCAGTATACATAATACGAATAGACGGAATTTTTTTTCGTGAAATTTTCAACATATCGTTGCGAATCGTGGAAAAAAAAATCCCTTGGGGGTTGGGTCGTAATAAAAATATAAGTCCAAAATGGCTCATCGAAGCCAAACAATTTATTCATAAAACTTATTTCAAGTTTATTTACAAAAACGAGCGGAGTCTATGCAATGACTTAATAAGTAAATCTCCTTTTAATCATGAGTTAAAATATTAAAATAAATTAAAACAAAAGTCACCAATTTAATTCCTGATGAAACTTGAAGATTGCTGTAATTGATGAACTGAAGATTTAACGAGTATCGATGTACATGAAGATTCGACGATATTAAAGAAGTTGTTGAAATTACGGATGCTAATGTAAAAGAAGTTGATAAGAAAGTTGACAGGAAGGTGGAGAATCGAATTCTTGGAGATATTGGATGAAGAAGTGTTCGTAATTATTTATTTATTTTATTTAATCTTTAAAGCATTCCAAAGGAATTACAAATTAAAATATATACATGTATAGAATTAAAAGAGGACAAAAGTAATATACACAATCCAATCAATAAAAGACACAATTTTATGGAAGAAAACTTTACCAATTTAAAAGCTAAACTTCATTTTCCTGATTTAAAATCACATAATCAATGGTAATTGATCTAAACTCTGTACAAATATTAAAACCTTGAGGAGATCTAAATATAATTTTCTGTCTGAGTTTGTAAGGCAAATCATTCCATAGACAAATAGCATTACAAGGGAAATGACCCTTTAAAAATGAAGATAGCATATATGGAATCTCAATTTTTAATTGTCTCGTCGTTCGATGTTGATTACTAACGATCAACCATTCACCAACAAAAGCTGCCGGGTGACCATTTAAGGATAAGGCGTAGACAAGTTTTACCAATAAACCAATACGACGAATAGACATTACAGTAAGTAAGTATCTGGTAAACTTTACAAACGTACGTGATTGAAGTAAATTTGTTTAATTTAAAAGTAGCACAAATACCTGATTATAGGCAACTTTATACGAGTTAAGTTACCTTTAGAAGTGCTGACCCATAGTACAATTTAGTAATAACCTTTTCCTGGATAACCGTTCTCAGGTTGGTATAGTAGAAATGTTCGGAGTTTTTGAAGGAATGCCCAAATAATATTGATTGAAATAACATTTTTGAGAGGTTTTCTCTCATCATCACTTTGAATCTTATTTGAAATAAAAGTTTAAAAAGAAAACAGTGGTGTGTTGTGTTATGTTAAGTACTTATGTTTATTTTTGTAATAGTGTTTTCCATTTATTGCTAATGTCTATTGAAGGCTTGGTTAGATTTTTGTTATTTGAACTGATGTTTATAGTTTCTTTTATTATTATTTTTTTATAATTTTCTTCTTTACTAATAGTTTTTGTTTTGTTCCAGTTAGGTATATGTTCGCGTTATCGATGTTATAGCCGTTTCTTTATTTTTAAAAAAGAATTGTCTCTTAAAAGATATTAAATGAAAATAAGGAGATAATATTATATTAAAATCTTCTTAAAATTTGGAAAAGTTTAAAATTAAATGACGTAATTAAATACAGTGTCCCAAAGTGATGTATACACTCTTTGAAACGTAATGAGATAGAGATATAAGGTTTGTTGTGTATGATCCAGACGGCGCTGGAAAAGCATAGTATATATGATCCTATATACAGTGCTCTAATGGTGTGGTCCAGAGGATTAAGTGGGCCGTACTATTTCGAACCTACTGTCACGGGTCAGACTTACCTGCAAATGTTGGAACTCATGATTCCATGTCTTAATGATCTTTTCGAGAATGGAAATGAGGTTTATTTCCAACAAGATGGGGCTTCACCTCATTTTCTTCGATCACACATTCAATCACAGATGGATAGGACGAAGAGGAAGTGTTACGGAGTTCCCGCCTCGATCTCCCGATTTAATCCCTCTCGACTTCTACCTTTGGGGAACTTTAAAGAACACTGACGGAATTAAGAGATCAGACTGAACATTCCATCAATGATATCATTCCATTACAATAGCGCTCAAAAAAACTGTACACTTTCATTAATTAAAAAATAATAACTCCATTTTAATTCAAAGAAATAGAAATAAAAAAAATAATAAAAACAATTTAAAAAAGTCACCCAATGTGAAGAAATACAGATGTTGAAGTGGACGAAACACAGATGAAACGAAAATCTTGTGGAGCTTATGTAGACGAAACACAGATGAAAGTTCGTGTAAAAGGAGTAATAAATAGATGAACTCGGGGCTCCTTCCGCTATCTTTCCTATACCTTCCGGAGGGATTAATTTCTTGTTATTCATATCTATGTTTCAAAAAGCGCGTTCGTGTTCTTTTAGTCTGTCCTTACCAGTTTTCACCTCTTGTTTTTTTCTCTTTGAAATTTAGAACTTTTGGACTTTGTTAACTTTTATATTTATTCAAGTCAATTTATTTTAAATTTTTCCACTTTTAAGGAAATTTTTAATATACAGGGTGGATACAAAAATGACCCCCCCCCCTTTCCATCAACCATCAAGCAGTTATGTCAATTTTGATGAATCCAATGAATAGGAAGTTGTGAGTGACCTATTCCATGGTATTCACTTCAGGAACAGTGTAGCTTGCCATCCTGGAATTATTCTGTTATTTGCTTTTCCCCATGAAAGTAAATGTTATTATGGCAATTTTGGGTAATTTCTTGAACATTCAAATGTCTTTGCGAAGTGTATAGGGAGGTAACTAATAAATTCAATAAATTCAACCTCTAAAGAGAACATTCATGGGACGACCAGTCACCAAAAGTGGTGACCTATGTATTCGTTTCCCCTAACTTAAATTTTTTATTTCTAAAATCGGCTTAAAAACTCATGATTCGAGTTATTATGTTGAAACTTTGAAAGAAAAAAAATCATCTGTATGGATATAGGGATATGACTATTTTGTGCAATTAATTCCTCCGTAACTGCAAATAGCAGAAGCAAAAGGAAATTAATACATAATTAAGGCGTACTTTAAATTGTGTCTTGACGTATTTTTTTATGACAATTGGTCATGCCTCTTTTAGAGATATTAATTTTTTTATAACCCCTTCCCCCCTCCCAAGAAAATTTTTTTCTCCTGTTTTTTATTCTTTTTATGAAAAAGTGGGAAACATGTGCGAATGTACCATTGGACCATAAGAATTTATTTCATTTGGCTCTGCTATTTCGGGGGAGTTAGCTGCATAAAAAATTGGCCACATGCATAAGACGGAACTTTTTTTGAGCAAAATTTCAACATATCTTCCCGAATCATGAGTTTTTAAGGCGATTTCAGTGAAAAAAAAAAATTGAGTTGGGGTGGACGAAAACATAAGCCACCACCTTTAGATGGTGGTCGGCCGATAAAAACTACAAAAATGACATACTGTACTCGTGCAGCGTTAAAAAGCTCTTACTAATTGTTCACCGTTTCTTGACAGTGAATTTAATAATCTTCATGTGTCTCTTGCGGGTTTCATTGATTTTTCTCTTCTTTTAAACTGTTAACAAATGAATTAATAAAGCGTAGAGAGCAGTAATGAAATGATTTAAAAAGAAGCAGTCGTGGAGTGGTTTTGGCCTCGTGTCTGTCACGGCCACGTTCCCGTTAACCGAGAGCTTTAGTTTTGTTTTTTTAATTTTTTTTTTTTTTTTTTTTTTCATTTTCTTTTATTTTCTTCTTTCTCCTTTGTCGATTGAAGGAAGAGATGACCGTGAAAAGGTTCTTGGACTCGTCATCGTCGCTCGTCGGTAATGGCTTGGGGCGAAGCGTCGCCGATAAAAAGCCAGCGAAGGCCACCGAAAGGAAAAAAGGAAAATAAAATAAAAAAAATAATAAAAAGAGAACGAAAAGAAGACGTGCTGGATTCAGGGACACGCCTCCAGAAGCGGGGGTGGTGGGAGGAAAAATTAAATATTATGGAGAGAGAGAGAGAGAATAAAAAGAAGGAACGTTCATCTTGCCGTTAACTTGGCCGCATGTTTAGACAAGAATGATTATCGATCGTCATCGGGGAAAGACCAAAATAAAAATGTGAACACCGTGGTACCGTAATCATAAAACTAAACGAAGCACTTTTTTTTTTCTGGTTCTGATTTTCTTCTTCCGTTTTTTGACACCAGAGGCCTCCAACGTGACCGTGAACCAGAAGAGAGAGGGCGCAATACTGGGCAGCAACTGCTTGAAGAGTACTTTAAGGGCGAACACAATTGATTTGTTCTGCTTTACACTCCCGAGATCACCGACGAAGAAGAAGAAGAAAGGCCGTAAACCGTTTATGGAGGACTGGCCAGCCATTTACAGATGATGCGAATCCGTGCAATTCACTGACATACTCAAAAACAAATATTTGTTAAAAATGTACTTTTTAAATAAGTAGCTTTTCCAATCTTATTAAGCGTAGCTTCCCATTCCATAATGTGGCCTATTCACTCGCAAACGCTTGTCCTTGCGAATCAATAAGGAGGAGAGAAAATTGTTTTTCTACATAAAGAGAGCGTTCATGAGCTTGTTTTGATCGTTTCGTTCATTCTTATCGACTCGGTGTCCTTTCAGTTGGTAACGGACGAATTAATTAACTTAAGGTGACCAGATTTGTCAGTGCGAAAGTCGGCAAAGGGAATACAATGCGCAAAAATTTTTGTATAAATAAATGCAATAAATAATAACTCAAGAATGTTCTGTGAGGATTAATTACACTTAGGTAATAAGTTCACCGGAAACTGTGAATATCATCACAGTTAAAATTAAAAGATAAACAAGAAACATATTCCACAAAATTTAATAATATATTTTGTAAGATCGTATATTTCAACGACCAAGTCGACATCTTAGGATGATTAAAGAATTTGAATAATGCCTTATAACAAAATTTTTAAAAAACTTAACACTGTACAACAAATTTGAACGTTTTTCAGTCCTTTAGAAGAAACAATGTGATTCTGTATAAACAAAAGATGCTTAATTCATATATGAAAACTAAAATGGTCCATCATGTACCGTTTTTGTAGGAGACCCACGTCTCAGAGAAATGTAACAGAGGCTTGATTATAGAAAACACAAACACTAAAATGATTTTTTTTGGCCGTTTCCTCTTGTAGGCATCTGTTGGTGTGTTCCTTTTAACAGAGCAGCAATAATGACCTAGCATACTTCCATTCCATCATTAAGCTCTGCCTGTGTGATTTTATCATGTGTAGATATCATAGATGTAGATGGTCGAAAATCAGGATCTTGATGGTTTGGGTCATCGGAGGTGTCTTCCTCTGAATCAACAGTATGCATGTACACTCCATGCCAAAAGTTTAGGCGCAATATTTTTTTTGTGATTTTTCATAAAATCAATTGGCTGAATGATGCAAAATCTTTATGTCAAAAACCTCTTGTTACAATAAATAAGGTAACATAAAGTTAACAAAATATTTATTTGTTAATGAATTACAAAACCCTTATGTACAAATGTCATCAAATTTATATGCGACAAAAATTTAGTCGCATGATTAAAAAAGTTCTTACAATAAACAAAAATTCATAATAAATAAATGTTTAATAATGTGTACTTCCCCCCTGCTTAATAATGACCTCAAAAATATGATCTGGTAATGATTCGTAGAGATTTTTAATCTCTTTTTAGTCGATTTCTGCCCAGCACTGTGTAACTGCTGATTTGAGTTCTTCAGCATCAGATTATTGCTTCACATTTGCATAAACTTTTCTTGCCACTGTTCCCCAGATGTTTTCGATTATATTTAGGTCCGGAGACTTCGTAGGGCAATCAAGATGTCGAATATTGTTATCTTGATACCACTGTTTCACAGAGTTTGCTTTATGGACACCAGCATTGTCATCTTGAAAAATCCACTTGGGTCCAGCCAGTTGTCGTCCTCTTCTCAATATATTATTATTTAATAATTCCAGATACGTAATTTGATTCATCTTTGTGGTGCAAATGTTTATTTCACTTTTCTTCTTGTATCCTATGGCTGCCCAAATCATGATTCCACCACCACCGTTTTGGCGTGCACTCATTGTGATTTCCGATTTTCTTAAATCGTGCCAGTAGCAATGGAAACAGTCAGGCCCATCTAAAGTGAACCTTTTATCATCAGAAAAAATTACATTTCGCCATTCGATTATCTATGACATGTGTAGTTTGCGAAATTCAAACGAGCAGTCTTATGCTTCGTAGTAAGTGGTGGTTTGGACTTCATTTTCTTGAGGGTAGAACAGGTGTTGATGTCAGAACCCTTTGGATGGTTCTTAAATGACCCTGGATGCCAGCTTTTCTACCTATTTCAGCCGCTGATGATGCAGAGTTACTTGCAATGCGTCGAATCAGCCATGTTTGCCTGTCTGATAATACTTTTGGTCTTCCAGATCTTGGTTCCTTTCCATATGTATCAGGATTTTTAAGAAAATTTCGAACATGTTCACTTCTTCCTATTCTTTTTGCAATTTCTCGATTAGGCAGAGCTTTATAAGCAAGCATTGAACCAATTTTTCTTTCCGTTAATTGTGATCTTTTTCCCATAATTAATCCTGACTACAAAAATAATGTGCATAATTGACGTAATTAATCATGACATCTCTTGAACCTTATAATTTTATAATAAATCGAAAATACCTTAAGATTTGGAATATTATGCTGTTGTAATGAATATTTTCAATGATGCGTCTAAACTTTTGACAGATCAGAAATCCTCTTCTTTTGCAAATGAATTTTTCGTAAATACTTGAGAAGTATTTTCCTACCATTCTACCCGAAATCTTCATGGTATTGTCGTTACGCCTCAGCAAAAACATTTGCATATAGTTAGCGTGTTCGGTTATTTAGAAAATCAGACAAAACATACTACGTCTAAATTTTTGGCATGGAGTGTATTTATCTGGAGCTGTAGGTATAGGAAGATCTTCAGAATGAGGAACTGGTCGCATAGCGCTTTTATATGTTCATGTGCTACAATATAGATATTAAAAAAGCTAAAATGGTCCTAAACAAAAATAATTACAGATTCGCTATTTTCAACTAAAAATATACAAGAAACACAGAGGATAAGATGGAGCACTTCTGTGCTTGCAGACTACTGTAGGACAGTGACAAGAGACAATCCAGAAAAGGAGTACAAGCGACAAGCAAAGAGAAGACGTTCACGTGAATAAGTCCTTTTATTTGAGGTTAGTGAAGCTATAAAACCAGAATCTAATGTCAACTAATCAATATCTAATGTCACATTCTCGATCCAAAATTAGGGTAGTTAAGCTATTTTCAGAAAGGAAAGAATTCCAAAGTGCATTTTTGTTGAACAGTGTAATTTAACATCTGAGGTAAAGCCTGAGGTATGATTAAAAACCTCACGGAACCATCTTGAGCTATTTATTATATGGTGGATTTAGCATACCGGTTTCGGCTATATAGCCATCTCCTATGCTTTTCTTATACAAACTTGGAGGGTGTATCTGAACTTCGTGTACAAACTTGGAGGGGAGATAGTATGGGTGATTCTAAGCAAAAAAAATTCATATGAACGTGGGTCCAAATTTGAACGATAACTGAGATATGAACAAAAATAAAAATGCTATCACCAAGATCAACAAATTAATAATTCAGGTTCTCTAACGCCTAGGATAATGAAATTTGGGGAATAATAGGGTACATAAAACTGTGTATACCGTTAAAATTTGATCGACTTCCAACGAGTACTACCCAGGACTTGTTACGATCTTGAATTAGAATTCGATCAAATTTTAACGAAACCAATTTCTATCAGGCGACTGTGATAGAAAATAATAAAATCTTGCAAAATTCCAAGAAGTAGAGTCAGGAAGAAGTAATTTTAAAGTTTAGCTAATGTTCCTAATAAACAACTAGTTCATTTAATTCTTACTGAATTTATGTCTATTTTATTGCTCAACGTTCGCGTTAAAATATAAAGCAATTCCTTACAATTCCTATCCTTACATACCATATAGACCAGAAGGTCCTCTCTAACTCCCACCCCCGTAACTCCGACCCCATTGGGCCAATCAAAACTAAACTAAATAGTGAAGTAGGGCGTGCATATGATAAGCTACATTCCAAATTTCAACCTTCTACGTCAAAAAATGTAGAAAATAAAAAACCTTTTCTTGGGACGACGTGATTATTTGGAAGAATTTTTATATAAACCGGGACAATCGGAAAAAATTAGCGTTCTGATTTGCTTGTCAAAAAATCGGAAAAAAAGGTATGAAATATCGGCACGTACGGTCACCTTAACTGCTTAGCATTTCTGTAATCGAGTTACGACTGAAGTTGATTTGTTTGCCATTTCAGAACTCCATTCTATAGGAGATGACTTTTCACTATTTGCAGGTTTTGCCCTTTATAAGGGATTTTGCTTCGCATTTATCATAAATTTGAGTTTGGATTTCGGAATCATATCTCTTATGTTAGTAATTAAGTTGGATGATCTGTGCTTAGAATAAAACGATTCCATAAAATTTTAAATAAAAAGAAATTTAGAATGGTCATACAGAGTAAAATAATATCGAAAGTTATTATTATGCTTCCGTCACTTGGTCATGTATTCCCTAGACCAGTCCATACCTTAAGAACTCAATGGGGTCTATGCATACATTTTTAATTTGCTAAAATTTCATAAAAAATGAAAGAAACAGTTTCAATAATCACGTCTTGATACGTAAAAATTTGTGGATTTTTTTCATACCTAAAAAAAATATCTTTTAATAGCTCAGTTTTATCATCTGGTCGTGACGTCATAACCACAGAATAACATAACTTGTAAACCGAGGCCAACGAGAGACAGGCCAGGGCACTCAAATGTCACCTGATCATCGGGGTCCGAACAACAATCCATCCTTTATTGTTTCCAACAAACGAAAAAACATTGATTGTTAAAATCCAAGATGGAGACAATGAAGGCTGGATTGTTTCTCGGACCCCGATGGTCAGGTGACTTTTGAGTGCCCTGGCCTGTCTCTCGTTGGCCTCGTTGGTAAACCGAGGCCAGCGAGAAAGACTGGGCATTGTTTCCAACATACAGTACGAAAAACACTGATTATTAAGTAGCGGAAGAATGGAGCTACTTATTGGTTTCACAATGTCCGTCTGTCCCCTTCATAATTTCTGCATTTTTTGAGGTGAAAGTTGAAATTCGGAATGTAGCTTACTATGGGCATGAGTACTTTCACTATTTAGTTTAGTTTTGATTGGCCCACTGGGGTCGGAATTACGGGAGTGAAAATTAGAGGGGACCAAGTAATCTATGTGGTATTTATGTATGTAAGAGAGTGAAATTCGATATGCATATTTCTCTAGGCAAAATCTACATTGCTATGAAATTTGGGCCAAATTGTCCCAGTGGATTCGGAGTTGTGAGGGGTGCCAATCATTTGGTTTTTAAACTATGACAACATATGGCGTGTGATATATCATTCGATCGAAAATGATGAGAAAGAAAAAGAATATAGGGTTTTTTTGATATTTTCTAAAGTTCGAGAAAATAAATTTTTTAATAAAAAAAAAAATACACCGAGGGTTAAAACGTGAAGATGAAAGGATAAAAACTGATGAACTCAGAACTTCCGCTACTTCCCTGTACCTTCCTCGGGATACTTAATTTGTTGTTAAAATACAAAACGAAGACAATGAAAGTTGGACTGTTGCTCAGACCCCGATGATGTTACTTTTTAATGTTGCCAGGCCGTCTTTCTCGCTGGTCTCGTCAGTAAACAAGGCTAACGAGCTTGCAGGAGAAAATTTGTACTTATTCGTGTTACTAGACGAAAATGGTCTAACCAGATTCATCAAATGTATTTACGTATTTTAAAGTATATTTACATAAGCCATATATAAATGTATACATGCATTTCATTATGCATAAATTGGGAATTTTCGTTTATTAGGAGCTTTAGCATAAAAGCTACTTATGAGAATGCGCCATTGGTCTGTGCGTTTATCCGGCCGCCGTTTGCACGATAACTTGAAAACGGATTAACTTTTTCAAATTCTGTTTTCAGAAATATGACCATCAAAGTCTTAGCCGTATCAACTTTTCAGAATTTTTCGTGGACCCCTTCAAGCCGAATTCACGTGCTAAAACACTGACTGTCGAGATTGAATATATTGTTACTTTCTTGTTCATCTTTTAGGCATTATTGACATCGGCACACGCACGTGAAATCGCTTTGTCGAAATAAGATTGCTCAAGTGCTCATAAAAATTATATCATTAAGTAACGGAAGAATGGATCTATCATTAGTTATTAGCTTTATTTTGTCCGTCCGTCCCCTTCATAATTTCTATATTTTTTGAGGTAGAAAGTTGAAATTCGGAATGTAGCTTACTATGGGCATGTCCACCTTCACTATTTAGTTTGGTTTTGATTGGTGCACTGGGGTCGGAATTACGGGGGTGGGATTCGGAGAGGACAAAAGATCTATGTGTTATTTACCGGTAGGTACGTAAAGGTGTGAAATTCAGTATACAGAATCCTCTAGGCAAGATCTACGTTTATGAAGTTTAAACTCAATTGTTCCAGTGAGATCGGAATTGCTGGGGTGGCAGCCACTTGATCGTTTGAACTATGACAATATATGGCATATGATATCTCATTCCATCGGAAATGATGAGAAAGGAAAGAAAATACGAACCTTTTTACATTTTCTACATACTATGTTCGAGAAGATCAATTTTTTGATTAAAAAACTTGGGGGGGAGGTAAACAGTGCAGATAAAGGGGTAAAAATAGATGACCACAGGGTCTACTATTTGCCTTACCTTACTCGGGTTGGGGGGGCGGAGTGATTTCTTGTTAATAAATATATAAATGCACTTCTGCTTCACTATTAAAGCTCCTCCTTGGAATGTTTACAAGATTTTATTAGGTTATAAGTTATTACTATATCACAAACACACGTACAAAGCATCTCAGATAGTTGTAATGATATAAACCGCGGTGCAAGTATTGAAGTGGATGCTATTATTTTTAACATCTAAATGAAGTAAATGCTTTAGGTTGACCTTTCACACCTATTTTTCAGTTCACTATTTCAATTTTGAAATGATGTTGGCTGACAAAAATTGATAATGATGGAGAAAACTCATCTTCAGAGCTGTGGTGATTGTGTGAACTGATTAATGACGTCACATGGAGTGATTGAGTAGCAAACTTATAAAAATCAATTAGAAAAAAAACGATTAGAATTTGAGAAGCGAAAATTTATGTGTAATATCTAAGAGCCATGGTCTTTAATTTGACGTTTTTTAAAAAATCATGCATAATCAACTGTTTTAATTGTTCTAAATATTTTCGCCACGTTTCAAGATTAATTGACACCTTCTTAATGGAAGGATCTTGTTAAAGGCAGGTCGTTTGATTTCACTGCAAAAAAGAAGTAGTGGATAATGTTTTAAACAATTTCTCAAACTTTTATCCCTTAATGATAAATAAATAAATAAATAAATGGTTGTCATTATGGCTTTGTGGCTAAATATCTGCAAAAATTAAGAAATTGCGCAATCCCTTCTCTTCCTCACTCGGACAGGTGCATCAAGATAATTACTTGGAGGCATGGGTTCGAATCCCTCTTTCCACCGCCCAAATGGTTTCTTCTTCCTCCTATGTAATCATCAGTTGCGAATCGCGGTCGAGGAACCGCAGCGAGGCCTCCGCACATTTAAGATCCAATCAACATCTAGCCACGTGGAGCCACCTGTGCATCTGTAGTTTTCAGTAAAACAATAGGAAGGAAGTTTGCTTATTTTTCCTATGAGAAGATAACCGGATAACGTTTCCTCGACTCATTCGCTAAAGACCTTTTATTTCCCTTTTTTAAATCGTGATTGATACGAAGTCTACTTAAAATTAAAATAATGCTTGTTTTCCGTGGTTTTGGAAAACTTTAGGTCCGCTTTTCTTTTAAATTGCCCATTTCACTGCCAAGATGGCTTGGATATTACTTTTTTGTCGCACTGTTTGAGAAGATGAAACGATAAATCGACCACTGATTCCTCTTTGTTCATTTGCCTTTATGCAACGATTTCAGATGGCAGCTTGCTCTATTGTCATGTATTGCGGGGATGAAAAATTCTAGAGATATCTTTTTAGAATATATAGATGATGGCAGGGTTTTGCATTCCTTTCAATGTTGGAAACCAAATTGAATTGTAGCAACCGCTCTTCTCGTGGAAGTTGTTTTACTCGAAAAAGCCGTTGTAAATGTCAGCAAAAGAAAAACTAATTAAGGTGGCACGTATTCTTATAAACGGTTTTATTTAATGATAGTTTATGCATAGGAAAGTCCATTGCAAATTTTGGAAAAGCGTATAGCTAATTAAGGTGTCATGCATTTAATAGTAAACCCATCGAGGCACTTCCAATTTAATCTAACGTCTTAAGACTTTTTCGATACACGATGTTCGGTCTGAATTATTATTTTTATTTTTTATTTTTTTCAAGAATTTAACCAAATAATTTGAATTAACAATAAATCTACTTTTATATATTAATAACGATTTATTTATCAATTCAATGATTACAAACCATTCCTCTCATACATTAACCAATTAAAATTTTTGAAATTCAAAAATATTCATTTTCTAAATTTTTTATTTATTCAAATTATACGGGAATACCCTTTTGCATGATTAATATAAACAGCGATGATGTATAAAGGTTATTAAATAAGATTAAAAAATGAAGAAATAAGATACAATTAACAGGTACAACGTTCGGTCTCGTTGATCTCGGGCTTTTGTTTCGTTGTTGTGAAAAAAAATATTTTTGTCGTGTCGCATACTACAAATCAAGGCAATTGCTTTTGATTTTTTGTAGCATTGACACAATTGTCATTTTTTAACTCAAAGAGGACTGTATCTAAGATAATTTGAATAAAAATTCTGGACATGTTTCACGTTTATTTCACTTCAAAGTGGCAACATATGCCAGATTTCTAGTTTGTTCAACTCTTCGATTGGTGACAACTAGTTGTCTTCTGTTATGTTTCTAATTTTTAAAAGTAGAAAGTAGTCTCAATGCAGGTTAAGCAATTCACCAATTCTTCCATTTTTTGAAATCTTTCCGCGAACGACATATGCATCAATCATGTAACGAGTTTAGAGTCAGTTCGCATTTCTATTTTCCAACCAGGTTTCTTCGAAAACGTTCCAACATATCGTCGATAGTGAGGTACGGACAAGGTGAATAGTTATTTTTGCAGTTTTCTATATGTCGAATATCTCCAATATTGGGTGCAAATTTATCTTGAGATAGTCTCTCACGCCCATCTATCGGCCTCGGTGGCTCAGCGGTTGCGTGATCGCCTTTGATGCTCTAGTACACGGGTTCGACCCCGGCCGAGGACGACGAGGATTTTTTCAAGGGGAAAATCCTGAGATCACGCACTTCCTTCGGAAGGGAAGTAAAGCCATTGGTCCCGTGTAATCGTTTGCCGGCTGCACGTTAAAGAACCCTTGCGAGGCAAAATTTGCAGCCCCTATAACGCCGTCCTGAAATGACCATAGCAGTTGAAAAGGACGTTAATACCAAACAAACCAAACCAAACCAAACCATCACGCCTATCTGAACACGGCACAAATTCATATCACGAAACATCACCCTGTTAATCAGTAGTCCAAAGAACGGAAGGATTTTCATGGTTAGACCATTCAAGGGATAACTGAACATATAGAAAAAAGCATTATTACACAATAAATCGAAAACTATCATAGCTCAAACAACCTAGAAAACAAAATACTGTACTTACATACGTAAAGCAACAAATAGTGACGAGTTTGCTAACCAAGGATCCTTCTGGTATCCGGACAATTGCCCCCCCACCCCCATGCCCC
Organism: Rhysida immarginata; assembly: GCA_023313115.1. Lineage (NCBI taxonomy): Eukaryota > Metazoa > Arthropoda > Chilopoda > Scolopendromorpha > Scolopendridae > Rhysida > Rhysida immarginata. The sequence continues at coordinate 1,081,548 of JAHWFO010051976.1, read as the reverse complement.
AGACAGTTGCTCTGACTTAATTAAAATATTTTAAAAACTTAATTTAAGTTTTGAACGAAGCTTTAAACTGAAAACCTTGAAATTTCAAATTACGATGCAAAATATAAAAAATAATTTTTTTTCAGATCAGGTAATAGAGAGATTTAGTGATGAAAATGTTGGGGGAAATATAAATTATTATTATTATTATTATTATTATTATTATTATTATTATTATTATTATTATTATTACAGCTTCACATTCCCATATGGAATAAGTAAATAATTTTTTTTTTATTTTTTTTTTAGGGTTCAACTAATACAACCGTTGTGTGCCACATCAGCTAGTAATTTAGTAACATGTAACTTATGGTTAGAGCAATGGTCTTTAGAACAAAAAAGGATTTGATGTCGCACATTAAAAGAAATTACATTCTAATCCTTAAAAATGTTATAAGGAAAAAACCTTTCTACAAACCCAGATATCTTCTTTGCTGGACAGATTTTGAGTCTCTGGGTTTCACGAGTTTTTATCGGCATCAAGAATCCAGGCCCTTACAAAGTGCATTGGATGATCGCGGTTGGTTAATGCCCGGTAAAGTTCTTTAAGCCTTTTATAAAGACTGATGTACGAGAAAGATGGAAGGTCATAGAGCTTACACACTTTGGAAATAGATGTAATTTTGGGGAGATTCAGCGCAGCTTTAAGGATGTCATTGTAGACTGTTTGAACTTTTTTGATTTGATAGTTCGGCGCGGCGGCCCAAATAACAATACTATATTCTAATTTCGGCACAACTAAACTTTTAAAAACTTTAATTATCTCACTTTATTTAAGATTTTTCTAAGCTGATGAAATAAAAACCTTAGCTTCATTAACTCCATAACCAGTGCCTGAATAGTTTCATGAAATGTCAATCTGTTATCAAAAATAATTCCAAGGATTGTACACGTCGGCAAGATACTATGTTTCAATTTGTCAATTAACAAAATGTTTGTCTTGTCAGGATTAAACTTTAATCAAAGTACCATTGGCTCAAAGTGCTAATATCCTGTTGAATCTGATTTAAGGCCTCAGTTGTTTCATTCGGGGCACATGCCTTTAAAAGGAAATTATCATCTACAAAAGAATAAATTTTACAATTCAGGAGCAAATAATAAATTGGTTTTGTGGCTGCCGCATAAAAAACCGTCGCCATTGGGAAACCCTGCTGGAGTCCTCTGGTAGATGGATTTTCTATATCAGTAAAGTAAAGTAAGTAAAGTAAAAAAAATTATTAAGTGCAATACAAAAAGCACAATCCAATAACACTAAAATCCATACAATCCATTCCATTTCACACTCCATCAGATCACCACTGCTTATATTGATCAGTTTGAGTTAGTCCAATATAATTGCACCGTCGACCGAAGTAACTGCGAACCAAATCAACTTATACTGATCAACACCCCATCTCAAAAGTTGAGTTAATAAGTTCTTCCTCTGAATCGTATTTAAGGCCTTCGCCACATCTGTGTTGATCACGTAACAGTATAATCCTTGGTCAAGAGCATCAACAATATAATTAAGGATGGTAAAAATCAAGAAGCAGCTATGGGTCTTGGATCTACCGCCCATTTGAGTGGTAGGTATTACTGACCAAAGATGTCTAGTTAAATTAGAAAATATGACTTTCTCAATGATCTTGGAGACGGCAGAGAGTAAACAAATAGATCTGTAGTTAGTAAATTCATGTGTGGGGCCTTTCTTATTTATATACGGGCGTTATTAAAGTTCTTTTAAAGCCAGCTGGAAACGACCTCTTTGCAAGAATGACATAAATCAAGTTCTGGAGCAGGAGAATCCCAAATTTGCCCCATCTTTTTAGGACATGGATAGTTAATAGGCCGTCTCCCTACATACTTTGTTATTAGATAGTCGTATCATTGTATGAAAATAACGCTTAATGAGCAATTAATACCATTCATATACCTGTTGGCGTTATTCTCATCCATAGTATCAGTTTTGATGCAATATTGCTGAACAACCTCATACTGTTTATTAGTGTTATAGACCCATTTTAAATAATCTAAGCTTTGCTGTACAAGAAATTTAGGTTTAGGACGTTTACAGTTGCGGATTGTTCTCCAAACATCACAGCAGCGTGTTTCAGGTGTTGCTAAATAAGCCCTCTTTGCTGTTTGAATTTTTTATTAATCGTATTAACTGTGCCTTATTAGAACTATTCATATTCCTTTGGAAACTCACAAAGGCTTCCCTCTTTTCCCTCCATAGGGAGTAAATTTCATTAGACCACCAAGGCCGATTTCTGATGTAGGTCTTACTTTGATGAATTACTAAGCCTGCTTGAAGTAACGCTTGATATGTATTATTTTCTAGAACCTGAAACATAGTGTTCGTACATTTTGTATTAAAGTAGATAGACCAATCATATGAAGGAAGAATTTGACGAAATTTAGGCCAATCAACCCTTCGAAAATCGAACCTTGTCCTAACACCCCTATTAAAATGCGAGGTCGAAATTTGGATATTTAAAACATTAAGAATTTAAAATTCGCATGCTTTTTTTAAAATTAAGAATATAATTTTTGAATTTAATTTTTTTAAATTAAATAAAGAAAGTATTAATAAAGAAAATAAAATCTTCGGGGGGGGGGGGGGAGATGAAGACTTTCGAATCTTTACCCTCCCCGATTATTCCATTCGACGGTTTTTAAATATGCTATTCAATTGTGCTGATTTCTTCATTAAACTCCATTCATCGTTTTCAATTACATAAAATTTACAGCATATAATTTAACTCCATGTAGGAAGGCGGACCAATTTAAGAGATTTCGAAAATTTCCTATACACATTCGTTTGTGCTATGACTGTGCTCCAGTATTTGGATAAAGAGTCGGAATAAAAAATACTTCGACTAGGAGGCAAGAACTTTTTATTTGATGTAAGGCTATTTTGCCCGCTCTTTGGGGAAGGCACATTTTAAAGAAGCCTCGATTTTGATGTCATTTTTAAAAATTAATTTTAAGATCAGTTTTAGCGAGCATCTAAAAAATATAAAAAACAGAAATCTATTGCTTGAAATTTTTTTTTTCATATTTTGAGGGAGGGGGGGATTCTTTTAGAAAAAAAAATTAATGATTAATTAACCGAATTAGTTAATTGGGTTTTGTATCTGTTCCTTGAACCTCTTTCTGGAACCTTGTAACAGGTCCCAAAAACCCTGCAAAAGAAAATTAGGGCGGAATAGCAGTGTATTGAGTTTCAACAAGACCTTTTCGACGAAGGATTTTTGTTTACTACTTTTAATTAATATAATTAAATAAAATCACCTGTCATTATATCATTTACAGGTGGAGGGAGGAGGAGAAATTTTCCAATGAAGAGTGGGACGGTGGGG
>JAHWFO010051976.1:1042567-1053168 GCA_023313115.1 Rhysida immarginata | reverse complement strand
AATAAATGATGTTAATCTGGCGAATCAAGTAAACACTTGTAACGAATCGCTTTAGGACATAGCTTTCCTTATTTTTAGATGTAGAAATTGACTACGTAAAACCATGCCACTATTTTTGTTAAACTCTGTATCTCTATGTGTGGTTGTGTTTCGAAATGACGTCATTGGCTCGTTCGATGGACTTTTGTAACCCGGCGGCATGTAATGGCTGCAAATGAGCCGCGTTAAAGCGATGTCGCTATTTCTCTTTTTCTTTCTTTCGTTCTATTTTTCTGTTGGAAAACGGAAGAAATCGTGCGGCAGTTCCAACAAAAAAAACTCTTTCGCGCTGATGGTCGTTTCCTTTTTTCTTTTTTTTTTTATATTTTTTTATGATGTTTATGTGGCGCGTAAAAATCATTTAACCTGGGCGGCTCCGAATTCGCGCCCAATGAAATAGTGGGGGATGGGTGCATGTAAGGGGCATTGATTTACAATGGAGCGGGCGAAAATGTGAAGAGCTCCCTTTTGGTCGGCAGATTGTCGTTTTGCAGGCGCGTGTGCGCAGAAAATGAGTCAGTCTTCGTCATGGAAGATCCCGTGGCCATAAAGCAAACGCCGTGTGATGTCATTGACTGCGGATGATTGGCGGGAAACTTTTGTCTTTTTTGAGCGCCCTCCTCCGGGAGGGAAATAAACGATCCCAATCGAGAGGTGACCCGATCGATAAAGCTTTTTTCCTTCGTTAAAAACCATCCTCTCGATGGGTCTTTGAGGAGGGGGTAGAGTCTTTCCGGCCGATCGCGTGGAGCGTGACAGTCGCCTTAAGTTCCTCTTCCTTTCATCGGCTAATTTTCTCCGATGAAAGGTCAGGGAGATGATGAACGCCTTAAACGGCTCGTTGTCCTCAATCCAAACTGTATGCTTAGCCTACCTCGAATGTAGAGACCCTGAATAGAATTCTGTTCAGGGTCTCTACCTCGAATTAATTTAGCAACGCCGCGTGGCGATTATCGGCTTCGGTGGCTCAGTGATTGCATGATCGCCTCTGATGCCCGAGTACGCGGGTTCGATCCTGGCCGAGGATGACGAGGATTTTTCAGGGGAAATCCTGAGATCACGCACTTCCTTCGGAAGGGAAGTAAAGCCGTTGGTCCCGTGTAGTCGTTTGCCGGCTGCACGTTAAAGAACCCTTGCGAGGCAAAATTTGCGGCCCCTATAACGCCGTCCTGAAATGACCATAGCAGTTGAAAAGGACGTTAATACCAATCAAACCAAACCGCGTGGCGATTTCGTTTCGACTTAAAAACGAAAAAAAATATTCGACGACCCCTGCGAGTAGTGACGAGACTGGGATCGAGTTGGCATGCAAATGAGGGAAACGACAAAACAGCTCCGCCATTGATTTTATGTAAAGAAAGAGAAAGTCGAGCAACGACACCCTTGGGTTCATCGTCTCCTTTTCGTGGTCCCTCCCTGGCTGACGACGAAGACGAAACCGGTCCTTGTCGTTTAGGGTAACGTACAGGTGACGTGGGGTTTACCTTTGGAGATGTTAAGGTGTCGCTTTCGACGTCGTTAAACAACCGCCGAACGTCCTGGGATCTTGAACTCGGATTCGGCGATAATGACTTTATAATCGGGGTCTCCAAATAGCTGGCTGGCTCAGCGAACTCCGTTTTCCCAGCAGTCGATCGATGATCGCTGGATGTCGAATCAAAGACGCTTGACGGGATCGACTTAAGTGAGGCAGAATTGATCCTGGAACCCAAGACAGCGATTCCGACCGCTGAGGCCGCTGTTTCAGAAGAGGATGAAAACCCCCCTGAAGTTCGCGAACGATTTCACAGATGAAGCTGCAAATTCAGAAACTATTTACTTACCCGGGAACCTCATGGAGTGATAATAAAATACCGAATCGAAACTAATATAGAAAACACCTATGTCCAATAATAAATCGATTATAAAAATGTTACGTGCCACGGTTCATATTCAAAGATTTCAAGGCACATTAAGTGCCCCGGATGTAGAAGAAATTCCCGAAACAGGCGAATAACTTTAGAACAAAAGATGCTAAAGTCGTTTATCTATAGGAAAGGCCTGTGCCCGATTGAATAAAAGACCTGGCACTAGTGTTAGCGCTAAGAAGTTACAAAAACTAACTTTTCAACTATGATAGAGAAAAAATTCCAATTACAAAGTTGTAGAGCGTCACCGATCCAGTAGAAATCCACTCTTTGCATAAAGAAAACAAGCATAAAACTTGTAAAAATGGGGAAGAAAAGCCCATGGGTGGAACATCTTCTGCGCACCGTGTATTGGAATATTCAAACGCAGGAAATCGCTTCTATTTAATATTTGCCACAATGAAAGTTTGAATAAAATTAAAGAAAACAATCACTAAGGACCAGTTCACTATCTACTTGCTCAGCTGAGATTCTCAACTGACAAGGGAAATACACGAACATGTACCTCACAGATTCGCCCAAATTGAAATATGTTATTCATCTGAAGGTACGAGGGTTGGTCCAAAAGTAATGCCTCAATGGCTGTAACTTTTTTGTTTGTTAACCGATTTTCAAAATTCTTTTTGTATCTGATACTTACATTTGTCCTTTATGTAATGCACACTATTCACTTTTCGACATAGTCCCCATCCCTTTCCACGTATTGCGCCAACGTGTGACTAGTCGGTGAACCCGTCGGAGAGGAATTCCGGGATTGTTGTCGACACGAGGATTGTTGTGATTGAATGGCATCTTTCACCTCGTCGTCAGAACGCAACTCGTGTCTTTTAAGGTGATCTTTTTTCTTTGGGGAATGTTGAAAGCCGCAGGGTGCAAATTCTTTCATCTTTGAACTGTAGGCGCTGCAACCTCTTGTGTGTGGCGATCAGAGATTTTTAATAAGCGATGGTGTGCGGGCGGGCGTTATCGTGCTGCAGAAGAGGGTCCAAAGCTGCCATTCAATCCTCGTGTCGACAACAACTCCGGAATTCCTCTCCGACGGGTTCACCCGACTAGTCATGCGTTGGCGCAATGCGTGGAAAGGGATCGGGACTATGTCGAAAAGTGAATAGTGCATTACATAAAGGATAAATGTAAGTACCAGATACAAAAAGAATTTTGAAAATCGGTTAACAAATAAAAAAGTTACAGACCAACCCTCGTACTATTGATGCTTGCAAAATAAGAAAATGCGAAATTTTGCTTCTTTCAAAATAAACCGCGAAAACGAAAAAATTTGAGCACACATAGCAATACAAAGAATCCATTCTTAAAGCCATAGATACAACGATGTTTGTGTGTATAATAATGCGCTTGACGGAACTTCTTTCTTCCACTACTCAACAATAAGTACGAATCCACTTCACATGAAAACAATAAAAATAGCAGCAGACGACAATTGAATGGTTTCTCAATTTTCTAAACAAACTTAGTTTTTTAAAAATAGATTATTAAAATTAATTAATTGCCTTCCAGTAAAAAAATATGTTGTATAGTAATTAATAACTATTTCCTTAATTTATTATTTCATTTTATTAATTAATTCGATAAACTTCATAAGTTCTCCGGTGCTGGCGTCATGTTAAACGAGGGCAAGGCTGTCGAGTGATAGGTTGCATTGATGATGGGGTATGTATCGCGGTACTTTATAATTTTAAATAAAAAAAAGTTTTCATGGATGCTTACCTCATCTCATAAATTATTTAGAGACGAATAATTGTGCAGCAAAATTAAGCTTTTGTGCTTAATAGCAGTGCTCTACCTGCAATTATTTGGCGATCGCGGTTAATGATTTTGTTTCCCCTCTTACCACCATGTTTTTTTTTTTATCTTTTTCACTTCCGGAGCGCTACCGCCGCCGCGCAACGCCATCGCTTCCATTGCGCGCAAACAAAGGGTTCTCTCGTACACCTTCGTGTACTTCCCTTGTGAATGTTCAGCAACAATACATTGACGTTGTTGCAATCAAGTGTGAGTCCATTGTTGCTGAAGACTCAGTTGAGAAGACTCACTTGAGAAAGTAGACAGTGAATTCGTCCGAAATTTCAACATTTCAGGACACTCGAAAAGGATGTCGAGGTAATTATTCAGTCAGCACTCACGATGATGCAGAGCTACAAAATTCAAACCTGCGTAAGTGCTGATGTAGATTTGCTCTCGTCTACGATGGTCGTCCTACAAGATAAATCTTAGATCCAAACGTCCATGAGGATATTTTTGTGGCCGAAATTATTCAAATTGAAAACTCTAGTTCAGGAAACATGACCAAGAAAGGTATCAAAAATTGGTTCAGAGGCGCTTATTTTCCGCAAATGGGAAATGAAACAGCTCTCTCCCTTGATTCTTATTCCAGCCAAAATGACAAAAAACTCATATCGCGTCTGTTACGCTAGATGGAAAATCAGTCGGAGTTCTCACAATTCCCCCTGGAACACCCTCAATAGCTCAACCTCTCGATGTTTTTGCAACCCTCTTTTGGAAAAAATTTACAAAATTATTTCATATTTTATGCTGGTGGAGCAACAGGAATAAAATATTAAAGATTCACTCACTTATGCACAATCAATTTTCTTCTCCAAGGTTCAAGACCATGTTTTAATATGCATGGTTTAAGAGCAACTATCTCGAAGAACGACTGACTTTTGTGTCGCCTCTTCAATTCTGCTTTGATAGGGATTTAAGGCCTTGTAATATTTGTCAAAAATACAAATTCATTACATATGCACGGTGTAAAAGTAACTTACGTTTTGACATTGCCATTCAAACAAGCATGTGCCTCCTTACTCTGCACGTTGCTCCAAAGCCCTTTCAGTTACGATTATCGTATCACCTTCAAACTTAACCTTTATTGCAGAGATTTTAAAGAATAAATTTTGTATCAGAAATCACCAGACAAATCGATATATGGCAGCAGGGAATCGTCGGAGTGGAATTTAGTGATTCAAATCTTCCATTGTAGCAAGTATTAAATAGAAGCGATTTCGTGCGTTTGTTATTCTGTCTTGAAGGTGTCCCTTTTCTCTCCCTTTTTAGGACTTTTGTTTTATTTATGGATTTCTACCAATTGGTGACGTTCTACAACTTGGTAGTTGGAATTTTTTCTCAGTCTAAAGTTAGTTTTCGTAACTTCTCAGCGCGCCTATTGAAAGCGCTGAGAATATTTTTATTCAATCGGGCAAGGACACTTTCCTCTATATAGATCTGACTTGTATGACTTTAGCATCTTTTGTTCTAAGGTTGTCACCTGTTTTGTGAATTTCCTCTACACGCTGTGCCTATGCTACACTATATTGCCATTAATGACCGGACACTTTCGATTTTAGACGTTTTCTCGAATATTTAGAAAAATACTTAACGAATTATCCTGAAACTTTAGGGGTGTAAAGAACATGTTACATTTCATATATTTCAGCGAAGGTTTTGTCCCTAAGGCAAATAGGGGAGCAGCAAAAAAGTGAACCAAAAAAGTCCTAAAAAGGGACTCTCAAAAATAAACAAAACGATATGGGGTTTTCTCTAAATTTTTATTTTTGGATCGGACTTCAGTAACATCTTCTTCTCCTTACGCTGATATGAAGTCATTATGAAGCGTAAAGAAAAGAAGTTGATACTGGTGTCCGGTACAAAAATAAAAATTTGGAGAAAACCCCTTATCGTTTTGTTTATTTTTGAGAGCAACTGAAATTAAACTCATTCTATTGGCGATATCTTTCTGAATTTTCACGACATTTGCTAGGGCTTTTTCTAAGAGTAGCTCTATACATTTGGCTAATAAATAATGCAAAAGACATTTTGATAATCTTTGTGCATGCGCAGTTAAACATTGTTTAGTAAAAATGCTCACTTTTCATCAAATATTTAATATTTTAATGTTCTGATTGTTGTCTCTACTATAATTTAAGTTTCCTGAAAATGGCACTTAACTTTGTATGTAATAAACAAAAACCTACGAAAATATTTCGATTTTTTAAAGAAACCTTTATATCTTCATGAATATACGTGCTATTCTCATACAAATAAACACAGAAAAGTAAAACAAGCCTCCTAATCATATGCTACAGCTACATTACAACGCATTTCCAGCATTTTTTTTGTTCAATTTCTTGCTGTTCCCCTATTTGCCTTAGGGACAAAACCTTCGGTGAAATATATGAAGTGTAACATGCTCTTTACACCCCTAAAGTTTCAGGATAGTTCATTAAGTATTTTTCTAAATATTCGAGAAAACGTCTAAAATCGAAAGTGTCCGGTCATTAATGGCAATGTAGTGTATTTAATGTGCCTATGAAATCTTGGAATATGAATCCTGGCATGTAATACTTGTATAATATTACGATATAGGTGGATATAGTGTTGCCTATATTAGTTTCGAATCGGAATTTTATGAGCACTCCGTGAGATTCCGCTGCCTCAGAAGATGATAGATAGAAAGCCCTCCTAAAGCCCGGGAGCGATTCCGCAAATTCAAAAACTATTTACTCAGGGGCAATGTTTATTTGTTTCGTTACTTTTCTTGTTGTTTTTTCCTATCCCTTACTTTTGAAACAAGTTACAGATTGTATACGACGATCGGCAGACGGCATAATATCTGTTTCTTACAGAACAAAATGAAGACATTGAAGGATGAGATAGCGATCCACCTCAAAGAGATTTCACTTGAGTTCTGTCAAGGATAAGACAAGCGATCCCAAACAAGCTCCTTTGAGCGGTTGTCATCGGCTGTTTTCTTTGGCTCGTCTCAAGTGGTAGTGATGGTGGTCTTGCCAATTTGTCTGTCTCGCAGAGGTTTTGTACATGGACGGTCGCATTTCGGAAGGGGGCTTATCTCGAGACGACTTTGTTCGGTTAATTAGAGAAGATGGAGGGAAAAGCAATTAGTCCTTGACTGACAACAGTTTGAATTGGAACTACAAGTCCAATAAGGTTATTTGGCTGACGAAAGAATTGTAATAACAATTTAAAATTTATAATTTATAATAATTGTGACAACAACAGGGAATAATCTACCAGATAAACTGGACGGTAAAGCCCGATGTTGCCCCTCCAACAGGCCAAAGCTCAAAACGGGGTGAATGAAAATACATAAAAAATAGAAAATAAACGAAAACGAAAGGGAAAACAATCGAGGCCAAAAGAAAAAAAAAAAGATAAAGTGAATCAAATAAAAAGTACCATTAAAAAACCGATGCAAGAAGCTGAGTGAAAATAGCTAGTCTTACAGTAAAAATATCCACACAAGAATTCAAAGTGTTCGAATTATAAAGAGTAGAAAAGTTAGTGACCAGGATCGACCCACCCAGCGTTAGCACGAGAACTAGAATACGACAAAGTAATACCAACGCGATTGGTAACGCGAGAACAACGAAAACCAATCCGCATCAAAAGATCAGGAGCATTAATTGTTCCAGAAACAATTCTTTTCAGAACTGAAAGAATGTTATTCTCAATAAACCCTTTTAAAGATGGATCTAAAATAGATTTTTAGTCACATAGTTCCAATTGGACAAAAATTTCAGAAATTTAGAATGAACACTCTGGAGTCTGTTAATTAAATAATTATCGCCAGTATATTAAATGTTTCAAAATAATAAATTATCAATTAAATTGTAAGTAATAAAATAAATTTATTGTAATGGAAAAGAATTTATTCCAATACACTAGGATTCATTAAGTCTTCATTGAAAACACTAAAAGCAAAACGTTAGGCCATTACAATAAATTGGCTAGATAAGACAGCGAACTATATTACTACACTTTCAATATATTTCTTAATATCTCTGTAGTAAAGATTTAAATAAAATTATACTCTGTTCAACGAAAGAAAAACTGGGCGCGTCTAATTAAATTTCCGATTTCAATTGTTAGACATTGTTGCTAAGTAAAATTAACAATGTAACCAACCCATCTCCATCTCTTAATTAAAAATCTATTGGCTTGTATTATTGCGTATTGTTATCGTTGTTAATTGTTGTAGATAATTGTTGTTAATTTGATCATCAATGCTAGCAAAGTTGTTGATTGTGACGTCATTTTGGAGAGGATTGTTTGATTTGCCAGCGTAAGCAATTTTGAATTGTAAATTACCGCTAATTAATAGTAATTATGGACACAAACTTAGATCTTTTATTTAAGACCAGAATGAAGTTTATAGATGCAGTAGTTTTCTCCAATGAATTGTCGAAAGAATCACCCTTGGAACTTAAATATATAGATCGTTGATCAGACAACAACGTTCAGGTGACTTTTCAGTTCCACCAACAATGCTTAAACGTGCAACAATAATGCAAAACTGTTTCCGTAACGCCCTTTGGTGTCGTTTTTTGTAGAATGATGTCCAGCCTTAAAACATTATCATGTTAAAAAAAAAACAATTTCTGCAACGACTCGTTTAAATTTACCAATCTTCTCAAACAGCGAGGAATTTCCCAGGCTAGCAGCCGTTCTCATTGTTTGTGTTCATTAGCCACGGGCAGTAGATTCATTGTGCACTGATTTGGTGAAAGTTGAAATGTTCCTCCATATCTTTTTAGAAGTTTGTCTTTTGATTGGCTGGTTAGAAATTTATGAATATAGAAACAGAAGAGCAAATGGTAGTCTTAATAATGGTACCAAGCATGTCGTTGTGATTTCTTTTTCACTTCCATCTTCCATCTCGTGAGGAGCTCTGTGTGATTATGGTGTGTTAGACGAACGGTACTTGTTTGCCTTGACAATACGTTTACGTTAAAACTTGACTTTGTAGAGGCTATCGAATCATGCGTGTTAAGAGGATCTCTCAGAGGGCTTCCTTATTACACCGTTAATCTCGGTTCCCTTGAGAAGTGTCAGGTGAGTATGCGTCGAGATCAATATAACCGAAAGACGTCATTCTTTAGAAAGGAACTTTAGTGGGTAATAGCCTCCATCATTCGTTGTCATTTACCGTTTCACGATTGTCATCGAAAAAGGTGACCTGCTGTGGGAAGAAATTAAAGGGCGAGCACGTGCGATGGCTGACGTCACGAAAGCCTCGACGGAGAAAAGTTTTAAAGCAATGCTGCATTTATGGGGTGCCGAGGAAGTCATGGTGCTCCGTTTTATTGTTTCTCGAACTTTCTTTTCTTCCCGCCGTTTCTCCGCGTCGCCCTTTTTTGTCAAGTGCCGTCAACCGAATCGCTCGTCCAATTTGAGTTGACGGATCGGTCTCTTTATCCCGTTCAAGATTAAATCTTAGGGAAAAGGAGGAGAAGAAGAAGAAGAAAAAGGCGGGAACTCTCTGGCAACTTCCCCCTGACGAGGAAATGATAAAGAAATAAAAAGTGAGGAAGGTCGAGATGGACGATGGGGCGTTTATAAATTATCCGCCATTTTATGATCCCTCGTTGGCGAATAAATGTCTTCAGCGTGTGACGGGGACACGAAATGAAAAAAATTGAAACGACTATTGGGTTCCATTCAACCCCGTCGTTACGTTGTATCTTGCGCTTTTTTCTTTCATATTAAATAAATGGCACGCGTGGCAGTTCTGAAAAAAGTTAATAATAAGGGGGTCATAAAAAGAAGGGTAGCTTGTTGTGAGTGACGGGCGGGAGAAATAATTCCACACGGTCCCATTTCGCTGCTGTGCTCAGTCGTGTTGACAAATAACAAGCTGATGGGTCCCAACTTCTGGAAGCTGTTACTACAAAAGAGGAGGCGTGGATGAGGGGGAGGGGTTCAGAGCCCCAGACAATGGCTCGCCCCAATAGTTGAATACAAATTTGGGTTTTTCTCCACGGACGAAAGCTGCTCCACTTAAATAAACGGAAAAGTTGTCGGTACACATCAACAGCTGGAAGGGCGCCCCACCTGGAAACCGAGAAGAAGAGCTGACGCCACCTCCCCTGATAACGCATCGCTCCGTCACACTTTCTTTCTCTTGACTGTGGCTCCGTGGCACAGAGTGGCCTTCCTTCTTGAATCACCTTTTCATTGCACACGCTCTCTCTCTCCTTTTATCGTTTCGATCTGAGTGTCTTCTACAACTGAGCCATCTGTCCGTGCGTGTAGCACGTGGCCATTTGTTTATGCGTAGTTATCCTTGCCACAGGCGGTGTGTTTCAACCGAGTTCAGGGCGCAAAGTTGTTGTAAAATGGAGTTAAGCGTCATAAACAAGGCCGGATACGCGGGGAGAGGGTTAGCCCCTCCATTTGTGAAGAATTGTAGAAAATAAGAAGCGTAGAAAATTTTAAACTATGCAACTCCTTGCCAAAAAAATAGAATAATAGAATAATGGTATTTTTACGTTTGGAGAGTAACTTTGAGTGAGACTTAGTAACCAGTAAGATTTTGCAACTACACAAAGAACATTTTTTTTTCATTAGCTCACATACCCATCTACATTGACTGCTCAATTGAAAGTGGACACTTTCGATTTTGGACGTCTTGTCGAATATCTAGAAAAATACTTGACGAATTATCCTGAAATTTGAGGGGGTGTAAAGAGCATGTTACACCTCATAGATTTTTTTTTAATTTATTGTAATCCAGTACGTCCATCCAGAGCCTGGATGGCCTTAGGCCGACGAGTTGGGTCCCTGGATGGACCTGGATTAACGACTTCTGTATGATGGTCACAGCAGCCGGGGGGGGGGGGG
>JAHWFO010051976.1:969990-1036033 GCA_023313115.1 Rhysida immarginata | reverse complement strand
TTTTTTTTTTTTTTTTTTTTTTTTTTTTTTTTTTTTTTTCTTGGCCGGGAGGGGGTGGAGGATTTATTTTGCGATTGCACTGGTACGTGCTCGCGTTTGCGCTGGTTATTTTTGAAGCGACACGGTGGCGTTTATGAAATTTAAATAAAAATGAATACCCGCTGCTGTTGTTGTTTATTTCATGCTCGTGATTTTGACTGCCGCCGAGATGGGAATGAACAAGCGTTGCATATTTTAGGGGCCTTCATTCATAGGTAATGGTCGTGCGTGAGCGTAATGGGCTGTGGCAATGGAGAGGAAGGAGCAGCGGGGAATTGAAAAGCTTTTAACTCGACTGTCAAGCTCGTGCGATTCGCGTAAACGCCAAGAACACGGTCGCACGGAACTGTTAATAAAATTTCACGAAAAATTCTTTTGTCGTGATTGATATAAAGAAATATTTAATGAATTGGTCTATTATTATTATTATTTATTATTATTATTAAACATTAAAGCATGAACAGTGAAGACAACAAAAGTATCGTGTAACAGGCGGGAGCCTAAGAATCATCCAAATATCGTCGTAAAGTATATAATATTCCCAACAAAGCGGCTTTCTGTAGGTCAGCAGTCGAAATTTCACTGATATCAAGTTATTTTAAGTGAATTTTTAAGTCCTGTGATGGGTCCCAGGCAGCAATAACTCTTAGGATAACTTTCGCTGGCTGGCTTTATGCCACAATCTGTTGATTTCGACTATCGGATCCCTTTATTTCTTGATTTTTTTTTTCTTTTCATTTCTTTGTCCTAAATATTTTGATCAACTGGAATGGCAACGTTTATGAACCAGAGTTTTTGCTGTTCGATTACTGTTATGTCTGCTGTATCGTGTTCCAAATGTCGATCAGTTTGGATACGAAAGTTCCATAAAATCTTAGCTTTATCATTTTCTATTTCGTAGTCATAATAATTATTTACCACTTGAAATCCGTATTTCTTGCATAAATTCCAGTGAAGCAGCTTTGCCACTCAATCATGTGTTTGCTCGTAATCAATTTTGGGCATCCACTGGAAATGATTTCTTTCCTATTCTACATCTTATTGATTTTCTTTCCTATTTTTCATCAATAATATCAACATCTGAGGTTTGGCGTGATAAAATCCTCTTAAGGCCTTTCATTTATTAACATTCTACATCTATCAAGAATGGAGCTACTTATTGGTTTTACAAAGTCCGTCTGTCCCCTTCAAATTTCTACATTATTTGAGGTAAAAGCTTGAAATTCGGATTGTAGCTTTCTTACAACGGGCATGTTCATCTTCACTCTTTAGTTTGGTTTTCATTGATCCACTGGGATCGGAGTGGGAGCTAGAGGGAACCAAGAGGTCTACGGTGTATTTAGTTATGTAAAGGAGTGAAATTCGGTATGCAGATTCCTCTAGGCAAACTCTACATTACTATGAAGTTAGGGCCAAATTGTCCCAATGGGGTCTGAGTTATGGTAGTCACTTGGTCTTTAGAACTATGGCAACTTATGGCATGTGAAGAAATGATGAGAAACGAAACACGATTGCTCGTTTTCATTTTCTAAATACTACGTTCGAGAAAATCAATTTTTTGATTAAAAAAAATTGGGGGGGGGGGTAAAAATAGATGATCTCAGGGCTTTCACTACTTTCCTATATCTTCCTCTGGGAGATTAATTTCTTGTTATACCTGTTGATAAAAATCCGGAATAGCGTTCCCTAATTTTTCCGGATGATAACGGCCGGCCCTGTTGATATTTGTGCTCTGAATTTATAAGTATACCGTTTGTGGGTCCCCCCCTCCTGCATGAATTTCTCAAAAAATAATTTCTAAAAATATGGTAAATAATTTACTTATTAAATAGAGATGGCAAGTCATGACGCATTTTTTGCAACAGATGGTGCTAGTTAATTTTTGTAAGTACTTTAGTCTTTCGCATGTCATTCATTGCTATGTCATTTGACAGCTAACAGTTCTAGCTTTATTCTAAAAAAAATTGACCGACTTGATTGAGTTTTGGAAATTATACCAACAAGTGGAAGATAAAAGACCAAACTATGCCTTTTCGCCATATTTGACTGTTTTATTTCCGTAAAGGGATGAACGGGCGTCAAGTTTATGAAAAGTTGCGTCGAGTTTAAGGTGACTGTGCTCTATAAGAATGTCAGTATCAACGATGGTCCACGAAGGTTAGACAGACATTCATAAAGTCAGACAGAGTAAGGTTATGTTTTCAATGTGGTGGGATTTTAAAGGTGTCGTGTTTTTCCAGCTCCTACAAAGGAACCAAACAATCCATTCAAAAGTGTACTGTCGGTAATTGGACATATTGAACGAATCCATTATCCAGAAACGTCCGGAGCTCGTTACTCGTAAAATTGGGATCCATCACGACAATCACACAGAGGTTGGATCACTCGTCAAAAATTATTGGAGCTTTGGATGATGACCCACTCACTCGCCTGATCTTGCACCGTCAGACTTCCACCTGTTTCGCTCTCTTCAAAACGCCTTGTGTATTATAACGTTCAATTGAGACTGTAAATGAGCACCTTGTTCAGTGTTTTTTGCCGATAAAGAGACAGGTCTTCTATGAACGAGGCATGTTAAAGCTCACTCAAAGATGGTAAAAGGTTATCGCACAAAACGGGCAAAATATCATTGATTTATAGGAATAAATGAAAAAAGAGGGAAACAAAATACATCATCACTTTTCCATCAACCCAATAAATTAGTCGCATGAATGCGATAGGGCTGACCGACATCTTTCTGGAAAATAAGGAAATGCTACTCTGGACTTACTAGTCAGTGAAAATTTTATATTTTTTGCTTTCATCATTGGTAAGGTTTGCAAAGTGCAGAAAGTGGCGCAACTTTTATTTTTTTTAAGAAAGTTAATTTTAAAGGTCTCATAATGGATTGTTATTTTTACTGAATGCAACGTTTTCTCTTCTTCTTAAGGTGTTTATTGAGGTTACGGGATGAAGAACCGATTGGCGTCGCCGTGGTAACGGACGGGCCGAAGGGCATCACGGGAGACGCGCGACGCCAGTTTTAGCTGGAACCCGGCGAAAACGAAGAGCGTCTTCATCCATCGTCGTCTGCCATCTTCTATTAGTCGTTTTTATTATTTATGGAAATGTTGCTCCGACAAAATGCCCCGAACACTAAACAAGTGCAAACACGCGTTCGCAGGAGAGTGCCTGGAGGAAGTGAGTCGTCAGGATCTACCCGGTTACCATAAAATCGTTTGCATCTTTCTTCTTCTTAGTGAATAGCAGGTTGAAAACAGAGGAAAAAATAATCGTAGAATGTACGAGGCGTATTTCAAAAGTAAGAGCCGGTCTGTTATAAAATGAGAGCAAATGAAAAAATTTTTAGGGGTTCTAAAATGCATACATGGTTACATCATTTTTCTACGTAATCACCATTTCGTTTCAAACATTCTTGAAATCGTGAAACAAGTTTCTTCAGCCTTTTGCAGAAAATTCCGCCAGTTTTGCACCGAGATTTATTTCCTCAACGCTTCAGTTCCTGGAGCCGTTGAGACGCAAGCCAGTTTTTGAGGTCTAGAAGAAGATATGGCAATAGTCACTGGGCGCGAGAACAATCCATGTAATGGTGTCATTCCGGTTCACCCAAACCGAAAGAATTCAAGCAAAGGCAGTCTGAAAGGAAATTCCAGGCAACTGTGTTAACTTTTGGTTGATTTCATGGAGCCTGGAACAACCATCACATTACCAACTGATTCGAGGAAACTGAAGAATTTTGTAAAGCCTTAATGAAAAACTGGCTGAAATCACAGGTGACAGATTTCTAAGGCAGGAGGGTGCGAAGAAGCTTTAATCTTTAATCTTTAAAAGGCAAGTCATTCCATACACAAATAAGGGAAATGACCTTTTAAAAATGAAGAAATCACATATAGAATCTCAATTTTTTAGTTATCTCATCGTTCTGTATTGATTACCAACAATCATCCATTCACCAACAAAAGCTGCAGCATGACCTTTTAAGGATAAGGCATAGACAAGTTCTACCAATAGACCAATACGACGAATAGACATTAAGAATAGGTATCTGGTAAACTTTATAAACTTACTTGATAGAAGTAAACTTGTTTAAATTAAAAGCCGCACGAAGTACCTGGTTTTAGGGGAGTTAAATATACAAACCTTTGGAAGTGCTGGCCCATATAATAAGATTATAGTACAATTTTGAAATAACCTTTGCCTGAATAACCGTTCTCAGCTCAGCCTTAGATAGGCGTCTTATCAAATAACTTTGACGGTGAAGAAAAATTTGATGTCTTTAACTTGGGAAGTAAAACTGAGTCGGGTGTCAAAAACAAACCCAAGAATTTTAATAGATTCGTTACAAGTGGAAGTCTTGGAACAAATAATGCAGTTAAATTTATCCTTATTAAGTTTCATACCCCGAGCTTTATACCAACTCAAGCCTTTTGATATCTGATTCCATTTGCTATAAGAGCATCATATGATCCTTAAGGTCAAAGGATTTAGATAAAATATTATCGTCTACTTTTAATATAAGTTCAAAGGCATGTTTATATGTACAGACGATGACGCAACAGCGTAAAGCAGAGGACCCTGGATAACAATACTGTTTGGTCCAACCGAAAAACCCGAATTGCCAGAAATACTATTAAAGCGATTGGTAAAATAATCTTTCAAAAGCGATACATAAGGATCGTCAGTGCCTAAACCTGAAGATCATGAAACAAAAGTTGGGTTCGAGAGACTGTATCAAACACTGTAGATAGATATGTTTGAAGGATTAAATAATGGTAACTCTGATCCATAGCTTTAGGAGCTATAATGTAAAGGTCAATAGGAATCCATCGAGCTCTGGTCCCAGGTCGACTACCATATTGCTGTTTAGGAATACGCAACCAAAGATTATCCTGAAGTTCCTTGAAAACTATTTTTTCTATAAGCTTAGAAACAGGATATAATTTTGAAATAAGGCGATAATTTTTAATAAATTACAATCTCCACTCTTATGGAGAGGTAAAATAGTCGCCCTCTTCAAAAGAACCGGAAAGCGCCGAGTTTGAATCATCAATAAGCAAAAGTTAAGGTTTTTTAGAAGTCTACCCGTAATACCCGTATCCGTAACTTTGATCTTATTGACAATATGCTCCAAATGTCGCACGGCGGGAAATTTAACATTTTGTGGGATATCATGTGGGAAATGAAGAAAGGCGGGAAATACGGAGAAACCGTAGGTCAAAGAAAGCGAGACACAGTAATAGCCACTTATGTTGGAATAAATAAATCCTGAATGTTGGACAAATATTGATCCGTCAATTGTGAAAATAATTGAACGATTTCATTTGGAAAAAACTACACAGATCAACAAAATTAGACTCTGAATGGCGACAATTACAGTTGTGTGACTTAAAGTTTAAAATCGATGAAATTCTGGAAACCGAACTGGGGGAAAAAATTGCTTTAAAAAACGCTGCTGGAATTAAATTTTTTCCAAATTTGAGAAAAAGATCTCACTTTTATTAATATTACCATTTTCTAATGCGTCAGTTGAAAGCGTTTTTATTGAGTTGTAATTGGTCATTACTGACCAAAGAAATTCACTGAAAACAAATAGAGTAGCATCCCTTTTTTAACAGCAAAGGAGTTTGTTAAAGAGACAGGCGGCGTTGTGAAATTTGAACTAAATGATATGTACAGATGAAACCATATTTGCACTTACTTTTCGCTATCGATTATTTATAAATGAAAAAGTTATCGATTACAGCCATCTCTATTTCATTATTTTTTTTTCAATTGGTGTCAATTGAATAATAAACTTCACCGAAACTGTGGTGAAGGTAAATGTGAAGTTATTACTTTTCCACAATAAAATGTTTCTTAAATAAGTACAATGTTTCGTTTGACCAGGTTATAATCGATTTTTTACATGTGCGGGAAATTGTGGGAAATGCTCAGGTCCCTTGGCGGGAAAAATGCCGATCCCTCAACGGCAGCACTGCGGGTATATGAAGGCACGGAGTCAGTAACAATAGGAAGAGATGGTTATTTAACCATTCGAGGAACATTTTGTAGGTAGCGCCTGAGTTTGAACATGACAATTGAACTTGATTAATTTCCATAACAACTTAGATCCAGTACAAGAAATAGCCGTCCGCCTTTTCATCATACGTACCTTCTTAAAAAAATAAGCTTGTTTCACGATATCAAAAGCCGAACGAAATGGTGACTATGTAGAAAAATAATGTAAGAATGTAGATGATACACTCACTATCTATCAAAAAGTAATTGGGCAGTATATTAATGGATTCACGTATACGGTATTGAATAAATTGGTGTTGTTCGTAGTCATATTATATAATATTCTTAAGAAATGAAGTGCACCCAACATGTGGCTTTATTAAGGAATGGATCCTTATTACTTCCAAGATGACAATGTCAGGTGTCATATTGCTGCGCGTGCTTTTCAGATGTTCTTTCAGATTCAGGAATAGCCAGAAGTCAGATGGTGCTAAGTCCGGGCTATAAGGAGGGTGAGACAAAACATCCCGAAACTACATCTTGTGCAACGCGTGCGGTTGTCTCCTGACTTGTGTGAATTCAGTGGATGCAGACTTAGGGCGTCCAGTGCGGTCCTTGTCGTGCAAACCCAACGTTCTTGGTTGTCCGTGCGTACAGTACGTACCCATCTCAATACACGCTGTCCCGTAAACAGCACTCACTCGGCGGTGGATATGGATAGGTGGAACACCTTCCGCTGTCGGAAATTCGATTTCAGCTCACTGCTTTAACTGTAGTTCCATGTAGGCCGTCATTTTGCACGTGAGTGTTTCGAATCAGTGGCGCCACCTGGAAACTGAAAACATCATGTGAAAGAGGTTACTTCAAAGTTTCTTTTGAATGCAATTCTTTCATTTTCATCAATTAATACGAGTAAATGAGTTGCAGACGAGGAGGGAAACTTATTGAGCAACCCTCGTAGTTTCCAGAAGGTGGCTGCTGTTATAGAGGTAGCGTCACCGGGTTATGAAAATTCAAAAATCCCAGATAAACGTTTTGTGTAGATGCCCAATTGCTATTTTGTAGATGGTACATTTGGAAGCACTAACAATTTTTTCATTCGTTCACATTTTATAACCGAACAAGGCTTACTTTTGAAGTACGACTCGTATTTTAATTCGCAATAACGATAGAGTTCGGTTTGGTTTGTTTGTGTCATAGCAAACTGGATTCGCTAGAAAGTGCTCAAAAAACGTAAGAAAAGGTCCGCCAACGCCAATCAGGATTCTTCGACTTGCGTAATTTAATTCCAGCCTCTTCTCCTGTCTTTCTTTTTTTTTTTCTTTTCATATATTTTATATGATTCTTCCCCCACTTTAGCTATGATTCAAATCTTGGAACTCTTTTTCCTTTACTCGTTACTCATGTCTCCCCCTTTCATTTTCTTTTTTTTCGGATTGTTGTTTTCTTTTTCTCTCCTTTCTTCCTCCACTGCTCTGTATCTTATTTCCCGTTTACTTTTCTTTTTTTTCTTTTTTGCCAATTGGTTTTTCGATTCATCTCTCCTCCTTTCTATTTTTGCTTCCATGACCCCCAATTCGAGAGATTCCGCAGAAACGTAGCCCTCTCTCTCCAGCTTCGCCGCTTTTCCTTTTTTCTTTTCCTCAGAAATTTTCGTTTAGAATTTAAAGAGTAAAAAAAATGGATCACGAGATGCTGAAGCGAAAAACAAAAATAAATAAATAAATAAATAATTATAATAAATTTTAAAAAGAGAAAAAGAAAAGAAAAAAGAAACCCCCTCCTCCGCCATTAATTACTGTTACCACGGTTAACCTTTGCAGTTTTTATTTTCAGTTTGGTTTTTGAGATACCGAAATTACGGTAAGAAAAAATAGACCGTGTTTAAAGATGGTCTGTTTGTGTTTTCTTTTCAAGGGTCGCCCAAATGAAAGTGAAACTTTTTAGGTTTTTTTTTTTTTTCTAAAATGATTTATTGATTGGAATATGTGAATATGTTAGAGTAAATACGTGGCTTCGCTCGGGTTGTTTGACTATATGCAGGTTGTTTAATTTTACGAAAACTACATTTAACTAACTGTACAGGGTTTAATTCACCCCTAACTTCCCCAAGGTTATTTCCAGGAAAAAAACCCGTTACATGAAAAATGCGTGGTTTTTCACTCGTAAAATCAGCGCAACCCGCTGTAAGTCATTAAAACCCGATAAAAACCTTATTCACCTGTTTAATGGAATTTATTTAGCTTGGGTTGGTTGCCTATGCGGTAAATTTGTTTAAAGTAAATTTTTGAATAACTCAATAATGCAGTTGCAGTGTTATCTTCGAAGACTCTTTTGTAGACACCTTATTTTGTTTATCTATCAGTAGCATATTGATTTTCGCTATTTTTGTTGATTGTCATAGCAAACTGGATTCGCTTGAAAGAAAATGGAATGCGAGGAATCGACATTTAATCAGGAATTTTTACATAGCCAGTCTTAGGACGAAAGTGTGTGTGCGTGCGTGTGTGTGTGTGTGTGTGTGTGTGTGTGTGTGTGTGTGTGTGCGTGCGTGCGTGTTTGTGTCTTTGTGTGTTTTTAATTTTAATAATAATGTTGGTTGCACTTGTTGGCTTGACATATTGTTGTAATTGCATTATTGTGTATTTACAAATTTAAACATACACTGAATCATTTTGAAGAGCCAAAACATTATGACCATGACCACATTGGTGAATGAGCTCGTCTGGATCACGTGGAGGGCACGTAATTAATTGGGAATGGTATTTAACTGCTGCTGGAGAAGGTAAGGAAGGAATCAGTCTTGCACTTAATTTTGCGAGTGATGGGAAAGGCTGCTGATCTAAGCGAATTTGATAGAGGGCACATTGTAATGGGCCCAAGACTCGGAACGAGTATCTCCGAAACTGCACGACTGGTAGGTTGTTACGATCTGCCGTTGTTAATATTTATGCAAAGTGGATAAATGACGGTGAAACCAGCAGCAAGGCGTTGGACCCCCACGCGTCGTCAAAGAAAAAAGGAAGTCGGAGATTATCCCGCTTGGTAAAGCAAGATCGGCGCCAGACAGTGGCTTAGCTGACAGCCTAATACAATGCAGGTCCGAGTGCAAGTGTTTCGGAACCCACAGTTCAGCGGACATTGTTGGATATGGGACTCCGCAGCAAACGTCCCACTCGTGTGCCTCTGTTGACCAGGCGTCATTGTCAACTACGCCTACAGTGGGCCCGGGAACATCGAGACTGGTCGGATGAATCACGATTTCTTACTCATCACCGACTTCCAGGCGAACAATTGCTCCCCCCCCTCTGTACAGCAGGCCATACACAGGCTGGTGGTGGCGGCGGTATTATGCTTTGGGGGACGTTCTCGTGGGCGGCTCTGGGACCCGTAGTTGTGGTAGAACGGACCATGAAAGCTGCGGACTATCTGAACATCATTGCGGACCAGTTGCACCCTTACATGGCATCTGTCTTCCCAACTGGAAATGGAATCTTCCAGCAGGACAACGCTCCATGTCACAAGGCTCGAATTGTGTTGGAGCGGTTCGAGGAGCCTAAGGATGAATTCCAATTAATGTCCTGGCCACCTAACTCACCGGATCTTAATTCGATAGAGCACATTTGGGATGTCATGGAGCGGCAGCTCAGAGCTCAAACATCACTATGTCGGAATATCTCGAGTTTGCGTGACCGCTGCTTAAACATTTGGTACAACCTGTCTCCAGTCATCTACCAAGAACATCCATGCCAAGGCGAGTTGCAGCTGTTTTGCAGGCCAAAGGTGGCGCAACGCGTTATTGAGTAGGTGGTCATAATTTTTTGGCTCTTGAGAATTATGTCATTCTTAGGCCGGTATTCAGAATGAGCGCTAATTCGGTCGGACAAACGTGTCCATGTATTGTATTTTTCACCACTTTTCGTCCTTCGCCAAACTGATTACAATAGTCGTACATTCTTGCCCGTGACATCGTTTCTTCTCCATATAATATTTGACATCTTCTCAAAATCTCTGCACGTTTAACCTTCTTCACAAAAAACTTGATTATATATCTCTGTTACTTCAATGTTTACTGCAGCTGCTGCGCATGCGTTAAGCACGTCATGCCCATCGCAGGATACTCAAAAAGGATTACGTAACGTTCCCTAAAAAAATTAATATGCTTTTTCTCGATTTTATATGCGCGAAAGTCTAGGTCAGCTTTGAACGATCCTTGTATATGCATTACAACGGCCAGTCTTACAATCTCTGGTGTTTGTTGTGCAAGGAGATAGGATTGGACTCTGGCAAACAGCGTCGCATCAGATTTACTACGGTTTCATACACCATCGATTTCATGTGTCCCCACAAGAAAAAAACCGAAAGGAGTGAGATCCAGCAAACCCGCTGACCATGGTACAGGACCTCCTATCCAATCCAGTGATTAGGGTATTTGTTGTTCAGGTGTTCGCGGACATCAACATCGAAGTCATATTGCAGCCACATCCTCTCGCAGACAACAAGAGGTACAGTATTCAACAAATGTGGCACCTCATTGCAAATGAATATCAGGAGAGGGTCAAACGGGGCGACAGGATATAAGGTCCTATTGTACAATCCTTGCGTACAAGTTGATACAGATTCGTTTTTGTGGCCATACGAAAACATAGCTTCTTGCGGCTGTTGAAAACACAATCACGGGTCAAACAAGCCTCATCCGTGAACAACATGTACTTTAGGAGGTCGGTACTGCAGGTCGTTGTTTTTATGAAAACGAAAGACTGTTACAAAAGCGTTCTTCGCACGTATCTCTTTCAGGATCTCGTGGCGCCTGAAATACACATCTCCGACCACGGTTTACAATCCTCTACCATCTCCAGAATTTGATCCCAAAGGTTTGAGATACCCTGTAGGTACACGGAATCGACGGTTATAATCCCTTTCAACTGATTCGCCTACTACCGAGGACGTTTCTGACTTTTGTCATGAAATGAGCCATGTGAATCTATTCATAAGAAGGAAAAAGGAACGCAGGGGTTGCTGGGAAACGGAAATGACGTCTTCCGCATGCGCTCAGTGTTTATTTATTTTTTTACCTTTCCGTCCAACGAAACTCGAGCGTCGAGTGTTTGTTTAGCGTTGTTTCTTGTTGACAATGAGCGAAAGGTAGGACGCGTGTGCGCCTCGTTCGTTTCTCCTTCGCCCACTCGCTCACGTCACGGATAAGAGATTTAATCCACGAGTGTTTTAACGCCAAATCCTCTTTTGCACTCGACTACTCTGGATTCTGTGACTTTTGCGACGGAAATTCTCACAAAAATCTTTTTGAGTAGCGTTCTGAGAAGTCACTGACTCTCGGAATACGCTTTCGTTTGAGAAACCGATTTGTTTTTTTTTTCTTTTTGTTACTCTCTTTTTCTATGCCATCTTCGCGAGACGGTGGAGCGAAATGGCTTCAATCGCGGCGTCGAATTTTTTTTTTCGTATTTTTTCAATGGGTTGCGTCACGCGTTTTCACGCCAGATTTACGCTAGTCGGTCGCCTAGTAACGAGGTGACATCACTCGCTCTAGGTTTCCATGGCCTCGATAGAATCGACGCGCAGAGGGAGCGCGGGAAGTTCCCATTATCAAATTTGGAGAATTTTCTCGGAGCCTTTCTGCGGTACTAAGAAACGGACATTTTTTTCAGAATAGAAAATACAGCAGTTGGTCATTCGTAGTTGCGGGAGTTAGGCTATGGAAAAATTCCGCGGATACGGAATGACTCTATTAAAAAACAAAACACACTGTTTAACTTTAATAAATGTAATGAAACTTTTTGTTGTTGTTGTTGTTATAATGACAATATAAAAGGCGAATTTAATTTAGGAAAAAATTTGATATTTAATTTCAAACAAACTTAATCCAAAATAGAGTAATGTCAGATTTATTGCACATTAAAGACTTAGTTGGGTCTTTAGGCACTACTTAATGTTTATTATAACCTCCGACGATTAGGTTTTTCAAAAAAATATGATTTTAACTATTTTTCTACAGTACCCGCGAATAGTGGTTGTTATCTAAAAGAAATCCGCGACTGTAGAAAAATAGAGCAGCAGCAGCAGCAGAAATCGTGGAATCCTTTTATAGCGGAAAAGAAGAGCGACTTCAATAATGAATGGAGTAGAGCGATCTAGTTAATCGTCGTTAATGTTTGTTTTTCCACGGTCGGAGGGGTTTCGTGGCGCCCGCCCTCTTTTGGCCTCCAACAGATGTTTCCTGGCGATTCTGTTTCTGCTTCCTCGATGGCAGGCGGAGATGCGTGGGTGTCAAAGGTCAGTGGAGGATCTCCGAGGCGAAAGAGTGAAGATTGAAATTGAATCAGTGGAAATACGTAATCCAGAACGAACTCTTCTTCTTCTTCTTTCTACGAGGAACTCCTCTCAGCAGTTCTTGGAGGAATTCACGCCCATTTCTTTTCTTTGCATGTGCTCCGATTCCGACTTTTCTGAAAATGAAAAACACTTTTGGAGGAACAAACAACCGATGAGGAGGAGGAGGAGGAGGAAAGAGAAAGGAAGTAAAAGGAAAGCAGCACCTTCCCTCCGGGGACTGGCTTTATCGATTGGATTGTTTATGGCGAGGTGGTTGGAAACATCGTTGACGATCTCGGGCGATGGGAACTGTTTTCGAGCGAGAAAAATCAACTTCCAATCCGACTCCCCGGTTGCACTTAGGAAGGCCGAGATCACGATGCCTCCCCCCTCCACCCCCCAGGGGAGAAACGCCGCTTACAAGCGACCGACTCGACGACGTAATGACCGGGAACGTTCTCTGGCTTTAGCAACGGCGACGAGGAAGCTTGTGAAGTTGGCGTATTTATTTACCTTTGTCAGTGTTTTCACTTTCACCTTTCACACCTCATTAAGAAAGATGTTGTTTCTGCAACTCCCGAGGAATATACGGCACAACATTGCGCGTTCTTCAAGCGCATGTGTCCATTGTTTTAATCTTTCGTAACGAATCCAGCACAATGGCAACTGACTAGAATGTTTTGTTTCATAGGAAACGGATAGACAGTTGAGAAATAGGAAGACAAAATTTTAACGAGGTAATTCAATGCATCTAAGTCATGCTATTCAGCAGAGAACGTAGGTCGTTCACTATAGGAAGAAGAAGCGAGATGAATACACTTGAAACGTCAATCATTTCTGCATTTTAACGAACGTCTCATTTACAACCGATCACTCCACAGTTGTTTCAAAGCATTAGAACACATTTCAAATGCCCTGCTGCGTTACAAATCAAAAGGATTAAAGAGTTTGCGCCTTATAAAACGCGGACTTTAGTCTACGAGAAATAAATCACAAGGAAACAATCTGAACCTGTATCACATAGTTTCACACCAAATTGAAATATTTTACTCACCTAAAGTTAAATATTAATACTTGCAACAAAAGAAATCACGAAATTTTGTTACTTTCAAAATAAGCCTCGAAAACGAAAAAATTTGAGCGCTTGACGGAATTTCTTTCCTCCACTACTCGACAATACTCACGAATCTACTTCACTGCACAACCAAAAAGAAACGCACCTATACTACCTACCAAAGAGTAATTAGACACTTTCGATTTTGATGTTTTCTCGAATACTTGACGAATTATCCTGAAACTTGAGGGGTGTAAAGAGCATGTTACACCACGTACTCCGAAGAGTCAAAACATTATAACCATGACCAAATTGGTGAATGAGCTCGTCTGAATCACGTGGAAGGTACGTAATTAAGTGGGAATGGTATTTAACTGCTGCTGGAGAAGGTAAGGAAGGAATCAGTTTTGCACTTAATTTTGCGAATGATGGGAAAGACTGCTGATCTAAACGAATTTGATAGAAGGTAGATTGTAATGGCCCGAAGACTCGGAACGAGTATCTCTAAAACTGCACGACTGGTAGGTTGTTCACGATCTGCCCTTGTTAATGTTTATGCAAAGTGGATAAATGACGGTGAAACCTGCAGCAAGATGTTGGACGCCCACGCGTCATCAAAGAAAAAGGACGTCGGAGACTGTCCCGCTTGGTAAAGCAAGATCGGCGAAAGACAGTGGCTCAGCTGACAGCCCAATACAATGCAGGTCCAAGTGCAAGTGTTTCGGAACACACAGTTCACCGGACATTGTTGGATATGGGACTGCGCAGCAGACGTCCCACTCGTGTGCCTCTGTTGACCAGGCGTCATTGTCAACTACGCCTACAGTGGGCCCGGGAACATCGAGACTAAGCATTGTACGAAAAAATGTCCAAAATCAAAAGTGAATTATTTCGCGGGAGAAATTCATTAGTTAAAAAATTCCCCCCCCCCTCTTGTGAGGGGGCTGAGGGAAGGGGGTAACTTTGAAATCTTAAATAGGAACCCCTATTTTTAATGGTATATTCAGATTGTACATAATATTCGAGAAATGTTTTATTCTTGGTGTTTTTTCAACTGATCCAACCGTTTAGGAGATAGAGGCCCCGAAAGTTTGAACTTTTAAAGTTTTGAACCCAATTTTATCGATGAAGACAAAAAGACAGAGAGTGGGTCTTACAGACATTTCTGTTCCACTTTTTAATGGTCTTTAAGAATCCGAAGTCAGAATTTCAAAAATTCAATATTTTTCAATACACACGCATTGACTCTGTCTCCATAGGACTGCTGCCTCCAAAAGTTTATTTGTGCACTAAAAAATTTTGAATTTTTGAAATTCTAACTTCGGATTCTTAAAGACCATTAAAAAGTAGAATAGGAATGTCTACTGTAAGACCCACTCTCTATCTCTTTGTCTTCATCAATAAAATTGGGTTGAAAACTTTAAAAGTTCCACACTTTCAGGGCCTTTATCTCCTAAACGGTTGGATCGACTGAAAAAAACACTGATAATAAAACATTTCTCAAATATTGTGTACAATCTGAATATACCACTAATGTACCGTTTATACTGTGTTTGAGCTTTGAAATAATGTTTCTGCCATTTCTTCATTTTTTCAAAAAAAAAATTAATTTCTTTAAAAATGCTTAGCCCGTTTCCATAAAAAATGGTCAATGTATAGTTTAAGAACCCCATTGTCTGAATTTCTAAAAAAAAATCAAAAAAATAAGAAAAAGATAAAAGATAATTGACGGCGGGGGGATCTTGGGGGAGGGAATAGTAAATAACTCCAAAACGGCTCATCGCAGCCAAACAAGTCATTTACAAAAAAAATTTGCCTTAATGAGAGGAGTATGTACATGTGGAGTTTATTGAGTTTGGTTCGCTCGTTTGAACGCTACAGCCATTTTTTAATTTTTAGAAAATAATTAACATCTCGAAAAAGGCTTACTCAATTGACCTAAAATATACGCTAAGACACAATTTAAGGAACCCTCTAAGTATGTATAATTTTTATTTGGTTCGGCTATTTGCCGTTTCAAAGGAGTTAGCTGTACAAAATTGGTCACATACATATATGTACAGACGGAAAATTTTTTATTCAAAATTTCAACATTTCTTTACGAATCATGAGTTTTTAAGTCGATTTCAGCAAAAAAAAAATTTTGAATTTCTGAAACGAAAACAAAGGCCTTCACTCTTAGAGAGTGGTAGGCGAATAATGTCGGCAACTTCCAGGTTGGGAATAGTCGTTCTATAAGCTTAGCAGTTGTTCTCATACATTTTCGACTCGCGAACCCCTTTCACAAAAATGTGAGTACCGCCGAACCACTGACTTATAAATATATAGGTCTTTCTAAATTATCTCCCGTATTCTACATGTTTATTACTCAAAAACTTGTACAGATTTTAACGTGATTTTTTTTTATTCACAAAGAAAAGCTCAAAAAGTTTCTTAGCCCCCTCGCGTGAGTTGATAATGAAACACGCGGTTGGCGCGTGGTACCGTTGTTGGCGCGTTGTTCCATTTTTTGTGAGACGCAGTAAACAACGGCGAGAGTTCAAGAAAAAGCTCAATGCGTGTTATGGCTTGCGCAATTTAAGTCAATGATTACAGTTCAGAGAATGTTCATAACAAAGTTTAAAAAAGGGTCCTCCAAATCATAAGTCAATTAAGCTATGGCATGAAAACTTTATAAACACAGGCAGCCTGTTACACAAAAAGGGTGCTGGTAGACTTTCAGCGACACCGCAGAGACTAGAGAAGATCAGGGAGGCGTTCGATCGTATTCCCCGTAAATCACTTCGCCAAGCGGCTCGTCAACTGGATATGCCTATGACATCCGTACATAAAATAGTGAAGCATCGCCTTCGTCTTCCACACTACAAAATCCAGATGATGCACGAACTGAAGCCAGATGACCGACTGAAGCGCAACAAGTTTGCCGAGGATATGCTCCAAAAAATCGCCAATGTTCCCACCTTGAGGGCATTTTGTTTTCTGATGAGGCAACATTCCATACTTCCGGAGAAGTAAACCGACACAACTGCCGCATTTGGGGCTCGCAAAACCCCCACGTTCTAAGGGAGCATATAAGCGACAGCCCAAAGGTTAATGTTTGGTGCGGTTTAATGCACGATCGAGTAATCGGACTTTTCTTTTTCGCTGAAGACACCATTACCGCTGCAACCTACCTAGATATGCTGGAGAAGTACCTGATTCCAGAGGCGCAAGAACTGCAGCTCAACATAGTCTACCAACAAGATGGAGCACCTCCTCAGTGGGGCCTGAAAGTTAGCCAGTGGCTCGATACGAACTTTCCAGGACGATGGATTTGAAGAGATGGGCCAATCCTTTGGCCTCCTCGCTCACCCGATGCGAACCCTCTGTTTTTCTTCTGGGGATATGTGAAAGACAGGGTGTACAAGACCAATGTTGATGACATTGAAACTCTCAAGAACAGAATAATTGAAATAATTGCTGAAATCACCGTCAAAATGCTAGCCCGGGCATGGGAGGAAATGGAGTTTCGCTTTGACGTCCTTCACGCCATAAATGGGGGACACTTTGAAATTTATTAAGGCATGCTAACAAACTTTTTGAGT
Source organism: Rhysida immarginata (assembly GCA_023313115.1). Lineage (NCBI taxonomy): Eukaryota > Metazoa > Arthropoda > Chilopoda > Scolopendromorpha > Scolopendridae > Rhysida > Rhysida immarginata. The sequence goes on along the minus strand of JAHWFO010051976.1, from coordinate 1,019,026 downwards.
TTTTCTTTGTGAATAAAAAAATCACGTTAAAATCTGTAATAGTTCTTGAGTAATAAACATGTAGAATACGGGATATAACTTAGAAACACCCTGTACAAACATATATCCATACAATATAACAATCGGCATTACAGAAAAATTTTGGCGAACCCCTTGAGGAAACTCACAAAGATGGAACAAATATCGGATATTTATTTCCACTGCCCGTCCACTTCGCCCAAATCGGTGTCTGAGCTGGCAGCTGATCTAAATGAGGAGTGGCACAAAATTGCAGCTGTAACCTTCCAGAAACTTGTAGAAATTTCCCTAAGAGTAGATGCTGGTTGTTTCAAAAGGTGGTCCGACTCCTAGTAAACTTAGTGAAACTTAAATATTTTGTCTTGTACAATTCGCTCTCTGTTGCTGGCAATTTCGTCACTATTGGGTCAGGGTAAGGATACAATAACATACAAAGAAGTGAGACGGAAGAGGACAAACTCACAGTCCATTTTCATGTATTTCATGTGTTGTCGTTTAAGTTGTTGTTCTCCTGCACTCGTTTGTTTTCGGTGTAGAGGCAGCGATGCATTTTTTCTAATTTGTCCACGTTCTCGGAAAGAGGCTGGATCACGGAGTGTCTTCAACATAGATCGTTCAAGAGGTGTCCGTGTCATCGTCTTTAAAATTCGATGACGCTTTTTCGACTGCCGCCGTCGGGCGTTCGCTTTTATGATTAATTAAGCGAAACGCACCCGCTGTCGTCGTCGTCGTGTTGCAAAGTCGCGAAGGCGATCGGCAGGAAAAGGACGCGGGAAAGGACAAAAAAAAAATAAGCGAAGAATAATAAAATAAGAGAGGCACGTGCGTTAATTTTAATCCTTTTTTTTTTTATTTTTTTATTTGTCAGCGCTTTATCGAGTTAGAAGTTTCATGTTCGTCTTTTTTTGGGTAATAAAATCAAGCAGAACGCATTGGCTGCATCGATTAAGTTACAAGATAAACCCTTTTTTCATCTCCAGGATAAATCTCCTCCACTCGAAAAGGTGACGTCACGACTTGGCAGTGGCGCGCCTGTTCATGACCGACCGGAGAGTGATTTACACGCGCACGTGCCGGCACCTATAAAATGTTTCCAGCCCTTCGGTTCGCGTCACCATTGTCAGACGACCCCCGGTGAGACGGCATACGCTGCGCGCTTCTATCACATCAACGTTCAAAACGGGAGTACAATAGTAGTCACCTAGAGAATCCCTGGGGGCCAAATGCGACCTCCGCACCACCGTGAAATAGCGCGTTAGAAAACATTTTTTCCTGTTTCTGAACTGTAATGGAGATAGAAACACTGTTTGTTGCGGTCTGATGCACCAGGCTACAGGGAATGTTCTTCTCGTTATTTCACCAAACACTAATTACGTTGCACTTCAGTTAAAAGAGCTTCAGCCGTGGGGAAGTATTCCAACAAGTATCTTATAGGTTGTTGTTGTTGTTGTTGTTGTTGTTGTTATTTGTCACTTCTTGAATCTGAGCTCTCCAGATTGGTAAATTATTAGAAAGGGTAGCCACATGTTCACCGGGCTTTATCCTTCTTGACTTCTTTTTCAAGAGGGTATGCTAAAGGAAAATGTTTAGTTCACCAGTTACTCATATTGAACTCTGAATACAATGATAAGGAATATTGTAGCGATGTTGTAGAGGTGGTGGAGACTATACAGCAAGAAATGGCTACTTAGCTTCTAAGGAGAAGCCGCAATCTCTGTCCTATCGATTTCGTTGGCTTTAATATACAGGTTGGAGGCCATCTAAAGGCAACTCGTGTAAAAGGGTTCGAGTTCAATTTTAAAAGCAATGTCCAAAGTAAACATAAACAGAGTTGCCGCTTATATGCCTAAAGAGTTGCACTCATTTCAATAGAAGCGGCGGCATAATGTTGGCGCCAATGCAACTACATCAACCCTGTTGTTGGCTACTTGGGCAAAAATCACATGATTTCGAAAACAGCGCTGAAGTTTTTTCATTGGACTTTCATCATTTGGTGTGGTCTAGCCGTCGCCGTTTCTTTTGTTGACACGCTTGGATCGTCGACGGCCGTTTGGGAACTTCTATGACCACTGGGTCACTCACCACTTGCTCAGTTACTTGCTTCCTCTGCCGTATTTCCATTATTTCGTGCGCGCGATCCACCTGTGGCGCATGCGTCGCTCGTGGCGAAACGGATATCGGCTCTCGTAGAAATTGGCTTCGCCTCGTTGTCGCGCTCGCCCAGAGACGTTTGTAGTATACAAACGAGGGGTCTGACACTCAACGAAATTATGGCAAAGATTCATGAATATCGAAAATTTGATGAAAATTCAGGGATTGTTAAAGGATTCAAAGATTTGTCAGAAAACCCCGAATCCTCCAAAGATTCCCAGATTCACTATGGGATTCAGAGATTCGTGGAAGATTTACTTAAGATTCAACGATTTTTCAGGAATTCGTAGCCAAATGCAGGAACTTTCTCGAGGGGTCTGACAATACCCTGAATCTTTGACAAAGGTAAAATGAATCTATAGGAATCTCAGCGAATCTGTTTTGGATCCCATGTTTTTGAATCCTGAATCTAACTTCAGGAGCCGATATCTCGACCCAGATTCTCGTAAAAAACGAGACAAGGAAAAAATTCCTATATTTGGCTATGAATCTCTGAAAAATCGTTGAATCATAAATAAATCTTACACGAATCTCTGAATCCCATAGTGAATCTGTGAATCTTCGTAGGATTCGGGGTATTCTGGCAAATCTGAACCAGTTAAAAATTCTCTGAATCTTGATAAAATTATCGAGATTCATGAATCTTTGCCATAATTTTGATGAATGTCAGACCCCTCGAACTTTTTGCTTGTCTCTTTTTTTTTTTTTTTTTTTACGAGAATTCTGGGTCGCGATAGTGACTCTTGAAGTCAGATTCAGGATTGATGGGATCCAGAACAGATTCGGTGAGATTCGCAGAGATTCATTTTATCCTTTTCTAAGATTCAGAGTATTGTCAGACCCCTAGGCGGGAATTTTTGCTGGTCTCATTTTTTTACGAGAATCTCATTCGAGATATCGGCTTGAGAAGTCAGATTCAGGATTCAAAACTTGGGATTCAGAATAGATTCGGCGGGATTTGCGGGGATTCATTTTACCTTTGTCAGAGATTTAGAGTATTATCAGACTCCTCGTATACAAACGTCTCTGCGCCCGCCTCAACATTTCATCCGGGTTCCAGTTTTCCTCCCGTCCATTAAAAGAATCACGTGACGTGGGGTTGTTATTGCAGTTCAAGAATTAATTAATCTTGTGTCTAAAGATTCTTCATTTATAATATTTATAATATTTTTCGCACTTTGATGTGTTCAAATTAAAGAATAATTTACCAAACAACCTCATTTTAACATGACATATTGACTTTTTTAATATACACTGGCTAACAAAAAAGTGAAGCACCCAGAAGGAGTGATTGAAAGTGAATGATGAAAGAACATGTGACTTTATTGTACTGATTACAATATGGGATGAAACAGACAACGCCGTTGGCAGTACTACAGGTCAGTAGGGTGTGGCACCCCTCTGGCCCCAATGCATGCCCTTATGCGATTCGGAATGGTGTCAAACAGCCTTTTGGATCCTCTCTCTCCTGAGGCAAGTCAGTCCATAGTAGTTGCAGCTCTCCCCTTCAGATCCCGCAGGGGTGGTACTGGGACGGGGTCTCCTTTCAGTGTCATCCCGCACGTGTTCAGTGATGGAGAGGTTCGGGGATCTTGCTGGCCAGGGGAGAACCTCAGCATGCTGTAGGCAGCCCATAGACACACGCGCTGTGTGGGGACGTGCGTTATCTTGTTTGTACAATGTCCCAGGGTGCTGTGCCAAAAGGTGTAGCACGTGCGGACGCAGAATGTCTGTGACGTATCGCTGTGCCGTCAAAGTCTGCCGAAGCACTATTAGAGGTGACCTGAACGCATATCCGCTGGCTACCCACACGGGGAGAGACACACATGATGCCAAGGGTTACGCTTGTGTTTCTCTCCACAATATGGGACGGCTGTGCCCTCTGCCCTCGATGCCGCCATGCTCGAACAAGATGGTCATCGGAGGTCATGGAGAAGCGGGACTCATCACTAAACATGATGCGACGCCATTCGTCCTCTGTCCTTGCCTCCCGGACAAGGCACCACTCTAAACGCAGGCTTTGGTGTTGTGGTGTTAATGGCAACCGACGCATGGGGCGGTAGGACCCCAATCCGGCGGATGCGAGTCGCCGAGACACTGTGCGGGAACTCACGGGGTGTTGTAGAGTCTCCATGTTCGCGGATGGCGGGTGCCGATGCCATGGGATTTCTTAATGCTTGGAGCACCGTACGATGGTCCTCCCTTGGGGTGGTGCTTGTTGGTCGACCCGAACCTGCACGACGTGCACGGGTGGCCTCACGTATCCACTGATGCCAACATCGGGCCACTGTGACATCTGAATGGCCCACATGCCTGGCAATTGCACGATACGACCAACTAGCCTCGTACAGTCTCACAATGCGGCCCCTGTCAAATGCTGTCAATTGGTGGATAGGATGTCTAACGCGGATGCTTTGTACAGTACAGTAATCCTCTCTGAACGTCTTGCGTAACTGTCGGACTCGCAGCAGTTAACTAGTAACAACTTACCAACAACATTGCATTGGTGATATGACGAATGCACTCTGGTGAGCGTTCTAGACATTACAGTTCCTTGTGAATCTAATCGTTTACTCACACATCAATGGTATGCATGTGTACCGAAATAGGATGATATTGGATTCACTTTTTTTGTCAGCCAGTGTAGATTTATGTGGAATAATGGTTTCTATTTATGGTGTTATCCTAGTGGCCAGTTTTGGCTGTTTTCTATTAAGATGGAGTTCTTTTCAGTATTCTAAATACTACGTTCGAGAAAATCAATTTTTTGATTTAATAAAGGAGGAGGGTTAAAAATTCGGATAAAAGGGTAAAAAAAAAATAAATTAGATTAACTCAGGGCTTTCGTTGCTTTCCGGGGGAGGAAAGATTAATTTCTTGTTTTTAGACACTTAACACTTGATCTCGCTAGTGGATTCTGATAGAATTAATTGAACAGCTTTAAAGGTTTAACGTTCTACTCGTTTTTCAGTGTACCGTGAATGTAAATGTTTTCTCTTTTCATCGTGATGAGACGAGATTACAGTTTTTTTTTATGTCCCGCTGTCTGTTCCACTACACATTTGATTTCAATCCTATTTCAAAAAAAAAAAAACAGATTTAGAAAAAAATGGATTGATAAAACGAAAACAAATTTTTCTTCCGGCTTCCAAGTTCTTTTTATCGTTTTTTAGAAACGGTAAACAGTTCCCTCTTTTTCCCTTTCTCTTTTATCTGATTAATGAATTATTAACGAGGCGAGAAAGGAAAAGCTGCTCCCTCCCCTCTGCTTAGAGACGAAGTAAATAAAAAGAGAATTTAAAGAGGCTTCACATTTAAATTAAGTCATTAAATCAGATGTACTTACAACACGCGCGGGGAAAAAATAAAATTAAAATAATTACAACAACAACAACAACGTGCTAATTAATAAACTAAGTTGAAAAGATAACAGGAGGGACGTTTAATTTTGCATTTTTAAAAATTATTTTTTTAAAGAGAGAATGGAAGGAGACGATCCTTTGGAGTGAAGCGTGAAGTTCTGCCTTTCGGTCTGCCTTGACGTCTCTCTGTCTGTCTGAGGTACGGAAGCCGAGACGACTATAAATACAACGTGTTTGTGTCAACGCTTGTCCTCAAAATAGACCCGCGCACAGCTTGCTTTTGCTTCGTCGTCGTCGTCGTCGTCCGGCAGGTGGCACCGCTTTAATTAGAGCTTCATTTTTCACGGAAAAGAAGAAGCTACGTTTGACTATCCCACTCTTGTTTTTCTTGTTTCATTCCCCCTCAAGAAGCTTTCTTTTTTATTGGTTACTTACTGAAGATGTCGTACGGAGGTAAAATGTCACCGAAGAAGAAGAAGAAGAAGAAGAGCGGCGCCTCTTTTTCTCTTGTGTGAGTGAGTGACTGAGTGAATGAGTGGCTTTCTTTCTTTTCAATCCAAAATAGAAATCTGTCTGCGTAAAGGGCTGATTTTGCAATTTGTTTGTCGTTTAGTTGCGCTTCAAAATTTCTGTACACTCCTGCACGACGAGGCGACAGAGAAGGGTAATCAATCCTGATTTTTAAAGACCTTGTATGCGAAGTGCTCCGTCATCCGTCACACGGTTGTACATTCAGTCTAATAAATACCGGGAATTTTTCGTTTAAAAAAGCACGTGTAGAAGGTATGAACAAAATTTCTTTAGCTTGAAGACTGTACCAAAGTACCTAATTGTCATGTAGAACTTTGGATAGAACTTGTTAATCAGCTTGTTTAGAAAAACAATGAAACACGGATCTGGGATAAACAATATAGTTTAAATATTTTATTTGGCCGACGCGTTTCGGTATTATCACAGGCCTAGGCAATTCACCGAAACGCGTCGGCCAAGTAAAAAATGAATATCAGTTCCTTGTTTCATTGTTTTTCAGTTCCGGCAATATACGACTCCTTGCTAAACTATGAGAATAACGGTATTTTACGAGGGGTGATGAAAAAGTAAGGTTCCAAAGCCTGCAGTGAAACGTGTACATTTTATTTCATACAACCAATACATTAAGTTATTTTTCGACATAATCTCCATATCGGTTTTGGCACTTGTCGGTTCGTGGGATGAGTTTGAATATTCCCTCCTGGTAAAAATCCTGTTCTTGCGTGTTCAGCCACGTTGTCGCGAAATGTTTCACCTCCTCGTCTGAAGCGAATCATCGGTCTCCTAGATGCTCCTTCAAGTGAGGAAAGAGGTGAAAGTCGCTTGGAGCGAGGTCCGGGCTGTAGGGATGGTATTCGATGATGTCCCAGCGAAACTGCTTCAACACCGTGGTGGTCTTCTGGGCTATATGAGATCGCGCGTTTTCGTGAAGGAGGTTGACGCCCTCGGTAAGAAATTCTGGCTGTTCCTCCTGATTGCTTCGCGCAATCGTGTCAAAGCCTCGCAGTATCGATCAGCGTTCTGTGTGTATCCCAGAACACTGTGGCCATCATCTTCCCGGCAGATGGCGTCACTTTAAACTGGGCGACCTTTTAGTATTTAATAGAAAAGGCATTACAGGTTTTCTTCAAAATGTACAGGCATCCGTGATTATACCATATTAAACCTTACGCGGAAGAGTAGTATCCTTCTCTGTTTTATTCTCATCCACAGTTTCAGGTGAATGTCAAATTAATTATTAAACAGATTGAAAGTGAAGTGTCAACCAGCAAAGCCCTGTTTTCTATTGAGAAAATATGGAAGTACTAGAACATCAATGGGGAAAACGCATTAACAAAAGGGGAATTATGACAACAAATTATGACAAATTTTCATCCTTTGTTATCACCCTAGTGTCCTATATTTCTGTTATATTGAGAAATAAGAAGATAATAACTTGCAAATCTAGCCATGTTCACATTCCTATCTCACTTACTTGTGTGTATGTTTTAAATCAGCATTTGTGACTTACTTACCGACTTCCCCTCGTAGCTCGATAAGGAATTCGATGAGGATGAGGAAGTGGCCATTGACTCTATTCGCATTTCGGATATTTCAGTAAAATTGTTGGATAATGGACTGATGTGCTTTTAGCTGTCCATGGTCAATATCTAAATCCTTCAGTGTTGACCAGTTTTGTTGAAAAAACAAAAGAAGAGGACGCAAGTTAAACTTCTTCAAAATTGCAGTGGAGAAAGAAAAACTTTTCAAAAGGTGACATTTTCTTAAAATATTTTTGAAAGTTGTGCTTGAAGATGATTGTATTTAGGAAAGCAGTTGATAATAGATTCGTCGCGCTTGCTCTTTTATTTACGATATGTTACTTGGTACGTAGGTAGATGGAAGGAGAGGATGTGAGAAAAAGAGGAGGGGAAACGGTGATTTTGTCGTCGCACCAGTTTTAATTCGTTCGAATACTTAATTTGGGGTGGTAGATAAAAGATGCCATTTAACCAGTGATTAAATTTTCATCATCTTCAATCTTCGTCGGCCATTAAGGGGCAATGTTCCGCGCGACATCGTCGTTATGACTCCCAACCCCCCAGCACGCGACGGTGACGCCAATTAATAACCGCCCTCGTTGCTAATTGGCTGGAAATTAACGCCTTCTGCCGAACGAAGAACGAGACGGAAGAAGACATTCCTCCAACTTCGATGCCTTCTTGGATTCATTGCGATTTGATGGCAATGCCAAGACAATGCCAAGCGCTCATCTCGCCGGCTCGCTTTTCTTCTTTGAAGTTCTCTTTGATGGAAGATCGAGAAGATGCGTAATTTAAAAAGAAATTCAAAATCTAGGGTTGATATTATTAATTGAAGCATCCCCCGAAGCCAAAACAAAATATAGACGACTGCTTCATTGTAGTTCCAAATAATAATGGATGATCACATTGTTAGCAAGTTTAACGTAGTTTTTGCATCCGGTATTACTATACAGAGTGGGCCGAAACTCTATGCCACCTAAATAAAACCTAAACGCTATGGGCGGTGCTAATAATTTAGATTAGGGATACTATTAGAGTTGGGGCAGAAGTTTTTATCGTGTAGCCAAGATGGCAGCCATCTTGGATATAATTCCAAATTTTCAAATGGGAAGGAGGTCATGTGACACATGAAATACATCTGAAATTTCCTGATAAACACAATGGTGTTGTTATTTTTTACATATCTTTACCCCTTCTCGAGTTAATGCAATTTATTAGTCAGCCATAAAATCCACATTCACCAGAAAGGTAACAACTGCAAGGTTTTGGTAAAAATCTATTAGGGTCAAGTCCGGGGATCTGCATTTCCTAATCGTTGAATTGGCCGCCGTGGACAGTAGAGTGGCCCCTAGATTTTTTTTTCAAGTGCGTTTTTTTTTCACTTGAAGGCTCTGATGCATGCAAAGAAGATAGTGAATACCTGAAACAGCGTATCACATACCTGCCAACTATTTCTGGAGGAAAACCGGGTGATAGTAAATTTTTGTAGGGTGAAATATACTGTACATACAGATAACATATTTAATTGTTCAAAAATTGTGGACTTAAATTTTACTTTTGGACTTAATTTGACACTTTATGGAACCCGTCAAAATTTGACGGCAAACAACTCTGTGGTTTCATAAACAATCATAAACAATCCTCTCCATATAGACGTCACAGTTAAGAACTTTGCTAGTATCATAGTATTATAATGATCAATGCGCATGTGCAGAGGCGCCGAATTTGCTCTTTAAAAAGTGCTTTGCGTTTTAATATATGTCTCAATTACAGTATTTATTATACACTAGTCAAAATAATTAAGGGAGTAAGATACACCGAACGTGAAATAAGTACTCATTAAGTAAGTTGCTGGTGCATCATAGGGAAAGAAGGGAAAATTTTAGGGGTTCTTTTACGAGAGTACTATTCGCCGGGAGATTTTTACGATCCGCCGGGTGACCGGGTGAGATTGTCAAAATCCGGGTGAGTTGGCAGGTCTGGTATCACAGGCTTAGCAGAGTGTTGGCCCCAAAGCTCCTGAACCATGGGGGTAGCCAAGTGAACTTATATACAAATACTTGAGTTTTGCAAAAATTAAGATGCACACGGAGAAACTTTGGAGTATTTGGATTGGTTTTTATTTAGCCAAGATGTAGTTGGTATTTGGTGTACTTTTCCACATAATTTTCCCTGACTAATAAACTGCATTAACTCGCCATTGTATTTGTCATGAAATTCCACATTATATCACATAACCTCCACTTCCCATTTGAAAATATGGTCACATATTTACATGATCAAAGGTTTTCCTTCCTCCACCCGTAATAGTATCGCCAATCGAAATTATTACCCTCACCCATAGCGTTTAGGTGGTTCCACACTTTAGGCCTGCATTTAAATTTTTTTCTATTGTCGTTTGCGTTATCTTCAGTCTCGACGGCGTAAACTTGAAATAAACCGTTACCGTTTACATATGAATTTAAAGCAAAATAAATTGCAATGGCGCAGTGGTACATTCGCACAGGCTACCATCAGGCCATGAAACGAATTAAAAATTTTTTTTTTTTTTTTTTTTGGGGGGGCGGGGGGGGGGTCCTTAAAACCTTAATTACTCCAAAATTGCTCTTCGCAGCCGAGCAGTTTATTTTCAAAAAAGGTTCATCTCATTGAGAGGAGGCCGTTTATGTTATTGTGATTGGGTCGATGAAATGAATTAATTTCTTCATTTTTAGAAAAAAAATTAATATCTCTAAAAAGGCTTACCCAATTGACATAAAAAATACGCCAAGGCACAATTTACCGGGAATTTTTATTCGGTTCTGCTCTTTGCCGTTTCGGAGGAGTTAACTGCACAAAATTGGTCGCATACGTACCTACGTACATTTATATACATATGGATTTTTTTTTTTTTTCAAAATTTCAACTTATCTTTTCGAATCCTGAGTTTTTAAGTCGATTTCAAAAGTTTTTTTGTTTTTTTTGAGTTTCGGAAAAGAACACGTAGGCCGTCAGTCTTAGTGAGTGGTAGGCCAATTAATCGCTGAATTTATTCGCTCCGCATTAGGATGGAAATTAAATGTTCTCGTTAGTCTTTCCAGAAGAATTTCCAGTGGCGCATTGGAATTAGACAGAGCACTTCGAGACAGGTTTTGTTTTTTTATGGCTAGAAAGAAGTGTTTAATGGGAACCCGTTAGTGATAATTAAACATTTTTAATGACTCGTCGATACATTCAAAAACAGCCGGTTCACTTTTTTTTTTTTTTTTTTTTAGTTTTTATTTTATTTTATTTATTTTTTTTTCAGTGGAATTGGCGAATTCATGTGTTTCTAGGAAAAAAATCGTAAACTGTAAATTAATGACGAGATCGTTTGTGTTGGCAGAGGAGAGATCGTTTGCCTCTTCCATCCCGACTTTTTTTTTAAGCGTTTTCTGTTTGTTTATTATTTATTTTTTGACGTTGCGTGTGAAGGGAGAGAAAAATCTGTTTAATTTATGGGCGATATTCGCGTCCGCTCCTGTCCTTATTTGCTTTGCGGCAAAACAAAACGATCGACGACGGCGACGCACATAACCAGAGAGAGAGAGAGAGAGAACGAGACAGACTGTTTGCTATCCGATGCCATCATTCCAACAGCCCACTCTTTATTCTTATTTTTATTTGATTTTTAATAAACAGAGCGAAAATGTCGAACTGGGCATGGGGGATCGTTGACGTCCTGGAGTTATTGTTGCTGTCGTTATCTTTTTTTCTTTTTTCGTTTTGTAGCGGAGTGTTTGGCTGTTTGTCTTCCCTTGTTGTCGGCGCTTCACCTTTACCTGACATCCCCTTCTCACTCGTCATTGACTGTCTTCTACAAGGGTAAATGAGACAGTACACTGGATTCATGTACTGGGTCCGCGCGAATGAAATATTCTGAAAATGAGCAACACCTTTGAGCGCGACTAACTGAAAATGATGCTCTCATGCCTAGTCCAAATCGGCATAGAGTTGCCATCTGTCCGGCAAGGCCATGATCCCTGAACTAAAAAAACCCTTTCTGCTGGGATCTGCAGAAGTCATCCATTGCAAGGTGAACCTCGTTGTCTGTCGTGAATTGTTTCCCTCACAGGAAGTGATCCAGGCGACGAAGCAATGGATAGTCTGTAGGAGGTAAGTCTGGAGAATAGACAGGATGAGGCCATTTTTCATAGCCCAAGCATTTAGTACTGGTCAGCATCGTTCGTTGCGCGACATGGGGAAGGGCGTTGTCCTGAAGCAGAAGAACACCGGTGACAAAAGCCGGTTATTTCTGCAGCAACTTCTAGAGCTCATCTGAAGTTGCAATTCAGCACAATAACATTTGCACTGATAGTTTGGCAACCGTACTTTCTTCCAAACACCCACATGTCCATTTTTTGACCTTACCAACGCAGCCAAAGGCCGAACAAGTATCGTTTGCTGAACACCTATCTTTACTGCTATCCCACGTCCGTTTTATGCGGGTCTACTTCAACTGTACTTAACAGAATTGCGTCAGAAACTGCAATAGGTTGGTGATCACGTGCCTTGTTTTGCAGATCCGTATCTGTGGTTCGAAATTTCACAAATTTCCGAAAAGGACGACGGGATACTCATTCTGAAACTGAAACCGAAAAGAATTTCGGGGGTGGGGGGAAATCCTTTCTTTTTTGCCCCATTGGCTGTAAGTGTGTGTGTGTGATTCCCATAGGATTTGGTTATCTTAGCGATCATGAGGATACTAGAGCGGTAACTAGCATCCTCTGCGATCACACGTGTAACGTGGGAGAGACAATTATGCAAAAAATAACCCATTTCCCCGTAACGATTAGATGTAAAGACGCGTGGAGAGATTTCTTCCGACGAGCTCATTATGGTGAATGAGTGGTGACGTCGAGTGCGATTGCACCCACCCTTTGAGGATAACGAACCCGTCGTCTTTTGTGCGGAGAAGGCACTGCTGTTTCGGGGGCAGGCTTTCCTCTCCCCCGCGACACATAATGTAATTGAACCGTGAGCGGTAAACAAAAATCGAGCGCCTTCCCCGATGACGTCCTTTTAGGGGGCTTAAAACCATTAAAACCCCCTTTCCTCTTTGTCTTCTGTAGGATTTTTTCGCGATCTGGGTTACGTGTGTGTTTGTATGTGTGTGTGTGTCTTCGCGGTGACTCTTGGGTAAACGAATGCGCACCAAATGAGTCCGTTGCAACCTTTAAAAACCAAAATGAACTCTGCTGCGAATCAATTGGGCATAGGCTGATTCAGCGGAGGCATTAGTCTCATGGGGTATAACCTTCTCCTCCCTCTCTTCTTTTTCTTTTGGGTCATGTTTATTTTATAAATGTACTAGGTCCAGTCCCCTTTAAAAAATAAATGTCTTGTTTATTTTGCATTTATCCATCCGCTAAGAAATCAGTACTCTAATAAAATATTAAAAACTGGTAACTCTCTATCTTTTCTATTGCTCTTTCACCTTTTCGGTGTCGAGGATGTTAAATGAATCGTTGGTTGTGTTTAAAATATAACCTAGCAGGGGGTTAGCTTTCTGAGGTTTTGCTTGGTCTTCCAAGCTTGTTAGTAAAGGAACAAACACAAACATCCATGCCCTCGGCGGGATTCGAACCCGCGATTCGCTTGTCTCGAGTGCGACAAGACCGACAATGCGTTGAGCCGGCATTAGTAACTGTAATTCTTGAAAATCATGAACTCTTCTATTTTAATTTGGGAATAGGATGTTATTTATTTATTTGACAATACCATCAATATTGTTTTTAAGTATTGTAATCAATTCAAAGTAATAATTACTAAGTAGAAAAGGGGAAAGAAAAATTCCTGTGTCGGAAGCCTGCTCTGCCGATTGAGCTGATTTGTGGATTCATGGAAGTCCATTTGGAACTATTGTTATTATGGCTTTGCATTTCAGAAAGTAAACAAAAAATTAATCCGCCCGAAGAGCAAATAGGAAAGTAGCGGAAACCCTGAATTCATGTATCCGCAATTTTAACCCCCCCACCTTTTTTTTTTTTAATCAGAAATTGATTTTCTTAAATGTAGTATTTAAAAAATTGGAAAAGAGCTCTATCTTAAAAGTAAAGAAAAATACCAACTGTGGAGGTTTACTTACAGTAAAGAGAGGAAAAAAGAGGTTTACCATCTTGGATTTTGACAATCATCTCTTTTTTGGTTTGTTGGAAACAATGAAGGTTGGATTGTTGCTAGACCTATTTTGATCAGGTGACTTTTCAGTGCTGGAGCCTGTCTTTCTCGTTAGCCCGAGGCTGATGATATTACAGAAATAAGTTCAACCTCACAATGCTGAAAACAATGAAGGTTAGATTGTTGGTCGGGCTGTTATGGGCAGGTGACTTTTCCGCATAAGGGCACGGCCTTGTAGAATCTACCAGGCTTGAACATGAAAAAGATAAAACACTGTTATGTGCTATTACAGAAGTAAGTTCAATGTCATAATCTTAGTGCTCCAACTTAACATTATTGACGTCAAGTTCAGGCCTGCTAGTTTCTAGAAGGCCGTGGTCAGGGCCTTGTACTTCTCGTTAGCCTCGTGTAGTTCTAAAGACCACGTGACTGCAACCCCCACAACTACGACCCACTGGAATAATTTGGCTCATTCATCATAGTAATGTTGATCTTTGCCTAGAGAATTGTGTATACCGAATTTCACTCCTTTACAAATCTATATACCATGCAGAGCAGATGGTCCACTCCAACGCCGACCCCCTTAGACCAATCAAATTCAAATTAAATAGGGGAGTAACACATGCCCTTAGTAAGCTACGTACCAAATTTCGACAGACAGACGGAGAAGCGTACAACGAGAGAGAAAGAGAGTTACAAAATTTTCTTTAATAATGGATGTATGGATGAGTGCGTGTGCGTACGCGCAAGGAAAGGTAAAAGTTCGTTGTTTGTAATATTTTTTTTTGTCTTAAATAGGTTCGATTTCCCACCGCGCGTGCACATCCCCATTTCCTGCCTTTAGTTTCCTAAGCGATACATTTTCAAAATTTTCCTTTTGACATTCGTTTCTATAATTCATTGACACGTACGAAGCGGAGATCCTCTCGTCTCCATGGCAACGACGCTGCTGCTTCCCACTCTCTCTCTCTCTCTCTCTCTCTCTCTCTCTCGGCAGAAGAAGAAGAAGAATGCTATGGGAAGACACTGGATCGATGATTTTCCTCCTCACTTTACCCCTACAATGTCGCACGCCACCTACGCTCGATCGATTGTTTCTTCCTTTTCCCGCCCACTTTTCTCCACCACCCACCTCTTCTTCCTGTCTCCTACACCAGCGCCATTTCTCGCCTCGTGCTCCGGCACGCGCTTCTACCTACCCCCTCTTCGAACTCCCCCTCCCTCCTCCCGTCACTTCTCCTCCACCTCCTTGTCACGTGGAACAAGAGACGTCGTCCTTCATGGCTCACGACGCGTCTGTCGGAAATAGAAGAGGAGGAGGAGGGAGGAGGAGGAGGTGGTGGGGGTAGAGCAAAAGAAATTGAAATAAAATGGCGGGGGCGTCTGTCGCTTCTCTTTTATTTTTTCCCCGCTGCGCTTTTACCCTCTTCTTCGTCTAGTTGACTCGTTCAAAATGGCGACTCTTCGTATTCATTGTTTTCTTTTTCGTATCGAAACTCTTAATTAAACTGATATCTATTCGCCTCTCATCCGCACACACAAAACACACACGCACATACACACTTACTGACAAGCCACCACCTAGGCAGATCGCTCTCTCATCCATTAAAAGCGCGTCATCTCTGCTGGGGAGGTGAATTTTTATTTTTAGTCTTTGCAAAAAAAAATTTTAATCCATTATGTCTCCCAACAGGAGCGCAACCAGTATTTTGTCTCGAAAAGACGACGAAGAGGAGGCAAAATGTCACGTAACTGATACTGAATACGCCTGCGGCTCCTCGATTGCGCTTACAATGCCCCCCTCCCCCATCCAAAGTAGCTGTTGGGCTGACCACTGGAAGTTTTCAGACAAGCCAGCTTCCGATAACATCAGAATCAGAGCATCGCGGGAGGTTTCAGGATAAACATAAACAAATGGTGTGCTCCGAGGGTCGGCATGCGTGGCACGCGGAGCGATTTTCAATGACACTTAACCTTAATAAAAGTGGTCACATATGATCCCATGTATTTTAAAATATTCAATGACTTTATTTGTGGAGATCATTATAACCGGGTCAATGTTGAAACTATTCTGCTATATAATTATACAGGATGAGCCAATAGTCTGGACCCACCTAAATAAGCTCTAAACGCTGTGGGTGGAGATAATAGTTTCGATTGGGATACTATTAAGGGTTGGGGGAGGAGGAAACTTTTGGTCATGTTACCAAGATAGTTGTCATCTTTGATACAACTCCAAATTTTCAAATGGGAAGGGGGGGGGGTCAAGTGATATTTGAAACTGGATGAGGATCTTCCTGACAAACATAATGGTGTTGTTATTTTTTACGTATCATTACTCATTCTTGAGTTAATGCATCCTTTTAAGTCAGACTTAACATCCACATTTACCATAAGGGCCACAACTGCTGATGATCACAAATTAACAAAATGTCTCGAATGTCATATCCTACGGGATGTGTTCAATGTGTTGCCCGCCGTTTCTGGTTGTCTAATCCAACCCGAAACTCCATTCACGTTGAACGTTCAGGACCACACTGAGGTCAGCACTTTGACAAGCCCTGTGTTATACGCTGTTTCGGAGATCGATGTTCAATATCTTCTCTGCATACATCAGAGACTTCAAGTGACCCCATTTTTAATGAACATCTGCAAAAGCCAGCATATCACGCAAACTTGTCAGTGTTGACCCCAGTGTGCTCCTGAACGTTCAACGTGAATGGGTCTTCAGGTTGGATTTGATAATCAGAAACGGCGGGCAACGCATTGAACACATCCTGTAGAACTTAAGATTTGTGGCGTTTAGTTTGTTTGGAAAGCGGCTGTTGTGGCCTTCTAGTGAACGTAGATATTATGTCTGAACAGAAAGCTGTATTAACTCAATAATGATTAAAAACTAACACCACCATTGTATTTGTCAGGAAATTCCACATACTTTTCATAACTTATATCACATGAGCCCTTCCCATTTGAAAATTTGGAGTTGTGTTCAAGAATAGCCCCAATCGAAATTATTAGTTTCACCACCCATAGAGCTTAAGTTTGTTTTGGGTCCAGACTTTTGGCCGATCCTCAATTGTGTAAGATTGGCAGAATACTTTTGGCACACGGAATAACATTGTAAACCCATTCGGCATGACATCGCTACAAGGTTGCGGACTCCTGGTGTACTCTAAAATAGCTTTCTCAACCTTTTGACCCAACAAATTTGTGAGTACCAGTAAAAATATTGGCAATATCAGGTCTGATTTGGATACCTGCCAGCCTCTGATTGGGTGTATTTATAGCATTTTTCTTTTTCACAAATAAACTATTCCATTTATTGTGGAAAAGTGTTTTAATATTTGTGTCATATCCACAGGTTTTAGGATTTTTTTTTCTGCAAAGTCTCATTTGGCCATCTTTATTGGGTTTTGAGAGAAATGGCATGAGAAGGATCGCTGCATGTAGAGTAGTGGAGAGCATTAAATCGAGTGGGTTTGTTAGACAACAATAAAAGTACAAAAATCGACTATTAAAGCTGACTTAAAGTGTCCTGTTCTCCGACGAAGATGATTCTTGGAAAACGCCGTCGGTGGTGTTGTTTACAGTTTATTTGGACTGCTGAAGAAGATAATCGACTTTCTAGCATTAAAGGGGATACTGGGAAAAGCGGGTGACTTCAAACGCCACGAGAATCCTTCATAGAGTCATAAAACTAATCTCTGGTGTGCTCCAAATTATATCAAATCAAATCACTCTCCGTACAATGGAATCAAAAACTGGAATGCTCTCCCAACTCGGACTAAATCCTTTTTCTGCATGCACCTGGATCTACCATTTAAAATTGTTAATAAAAAGTCGCTCACCACAAACTTACCAACGCCATAATGTTTCAGCAAAGGCTAACAATCAATAATAAGAGCAATAATTTTTCCGGGGATGAATTCATTTGTTCGTTAAATTTTTTTAAAAAAATTTTTCTTTTACATATTAGAATTGTTATTATTATTATTATTATTATTATTATTATTATTATTATTTATGTGTGGCAACAATGACTCGCTAATTATTACGTAGCGGCAGAATGGGGCTATTTATTGATTTTACAATGTCCGTCTGTCCTCTTTCTAGTTTCTACATTTTTTGAATAGAAGACTGAAATTCGGAATGTTGTATATTATTTAGATTTGCTCACTAGAGTCGGAGTTAGAGAGATCCACTTTTCTTTACTAGTATATACTGAGTGGCCAGATTATTATGACCACCTCATCAGTACTCGTTGCCACCTTTTGCCTTTTGCCTGCAATACTGTGGCGATTCTTCTAGGCATTGACTCTATGAGATGTTGAAAGATGATGCGAGGTATCTGACACCATGCCCGATGAATAGCACTGTCCAGCTGTGTGAGATTTGATGGTTGTGGAATCAGCTGCCTGATGGCTCTTTCAACTTCGTCCCACAAATGCTCAATTGGATTGAGATCTGGTGATTGTGGGGACCACCTAAGCAAGGTAAAATGTCCTTCATGTTCTTGAAACCATTCCTGCACAATACGAGTACGTGGTATAGCGCATTGTCTTGTTGGAAGAACCCATCTCCATTAGGATACGCCATGAACATGATCAGCAAAGTTACTTAGGAATGTTGTGCTATTCAGACGTTGTTCCACACGAATGACAGGGCCCAAGTTAGGCCAGGAAAACATTCCCCAAACCATAACAAACCAGGGTTGTGCTCAGAAGAACTATAAAATTGTGTAATACCTTAATCTGTGGATACAACATCAAAGCACACAAGAAGCCAACCGCTTTTCCACAATAAAGTTTTATTCAGCATGAATGCGCATTTTGAACGCTAAGCGTTCATTTTTCAACAGGAGTCAGAATGAACTCTAAGCGTTCATTTTTTCAATAAAGCGGTTTGGCTTCTTGTGTGCTTTATTTTTTTGTTGTTGTTGTGCTCGTGCTTGAGGGGTCCATGCTTTCATGCTGTTTCCGCCAAATTCTCGCTCTGCCATCTGCATGATTCAACTGAAACATGATTCACCGGACCACATGATTTTTTTCCAATGCTCTTCTGTCCAATCCTTGTGTCTCTGTGCGAATTGGAGACGTTTTATCTTGTTTAACTGCAGACAGCAAAGGTGTTGGAACAGGCCTTCGGCTTCCTTATCCCATACGATTCAGAGATTATTTGAGAGGATCCCTAATTAAGATGTGCAGTAATTTGATGCACTGTTGCCCTTCTGTTGTCTCGTACCAATCTTGCCACTCTCCGTTCTGCCCAACATTGACTAGCTGCTGACGGCCACAACTCGCACGTTCAGACCAAGTTTTTCATTCTTTAAACACTTTAAGAACAGCTGCTCTTGAACATTTAACGAATGCAGCTGTGCTGCTGATACTCGCTCCATGGCCCCGAGTTTCAACAATTGTCCCACGTTCAAAGGCTGTTAAATCGCGTCGTTTACCCAGATCTTCGGAAACATATCATTTCTACTGTCGTGGTAAACAACTTGCTTCCCTATTTAGAGTGGTCTGGCCCTCTAGCAACTTCAGCGCGCGAAATCATAGTTAATTTGCCTACAGATGTCAGATGGTCCTAATAATCTGGTCATTCAGAGTATATGTAAAGGAAAGGATGAAATTTAGTATGCAGATTCCTCTAGGCAAGATCCGCAGTACTATTTCGTTTGGGCTAAATTCTCCCAATGAGGTCGGAGTTGTAGTGATAGTGGTCAGGTGCTATTTAGAACCATTAATTAACGTTTCAAAAGGCAACATATGGCATGTGATATGTCATTCGATCGGAAATGTTGAGAAACGATAAAGCTCTTTTCCATTTTCTGAATTCTATGTTCGAGAAAATAAAGTTTTTGATAAAATGAAAATGTGGGTTAAAAAGTTCGGATAAAAGGGGTAAAAAGTAGGTGAACTCAGGACTTCCGCTATTTTCTTATACCATCCTCGGGGAAAGGATAGCAATACTAAAAACAATATTGATAATATTGTTAAAGTCAAATAAATAATATCCGTTTCCTAAATTTAAATAGAGGGATGATAATTTTTCCAAGAACTACATCATTTGATTTTCAATTATTCTCAAGATTTGAATACACGGACTTACTCAAGTAATAATTTCTTAGCAGATGGATGATGGATAAGTCAAATAAACAAGAAATTCATTTTTAAACGGGAATTAACTAATAATAATAATAATAATAATAATGTTCCAAAGCTGCTGTATAAAATCATAAGAATATTTAATCCTTTGAAATTGCATACTAGTGTCTGTGTATGTACGTAGGTGTGTGTGTGTGTGTGTGATTGAGTGAGTCAGTCGCCGCCCCCGTGGCAATTTTTCAGTTTGCTTTTGGGTAAAGGGGTTGACAGTGTCGCCAGCGAAGCGGCAGCGTAAAAATGGCTTCGACCGAGGAGGAGGAGGATCGGGTGGCAGAGGCGCAGTCAGGCAGGACGCCCTCCTTGGGGTGACGTCATCTTTCTTGTTTAAACAGGGGGTGGATGAGTGGGTGGGTGTCGTTGCCTTTTCGCACTCCATTTGTCCCTCCTCCGCTCGGGGTCTGATCCGCAACGACCCCCGGGTTCCTCGGCAGCGCCGCCATCGGCAAAAGAGCGAGCGGGAGAGGAAACCTTTTAATCTTTTGTTGGAACCGCTCCTCTTGGCTCCTTAATACTTAATTAGAATTAAATGACTCCCTGCGCGGGGGGGCTTTGTGCGGGTTAACCAATGGCAACAATCCGCTCGTCGACGAGAAGAAAAATCTCATAGCAGCAAAAGGGGATAGAAGAAGGAAAATAAAGACGGGAGCTCCGAATGTCGTCTTTGCTTACAGATGAACGAGGACGATTAAAAAGAAGCCGAGATTCATTGCGGATCAACTCTCGCACACAGACAAGTGTGGCACGAGACAGCGTGCGGCCATGAACCAACACCCCCCCCCCCCCCCGATAAAAGGGGGGAGGCCTATCTTGGGTGGATGAACCCCCCCCGATTAAAAAAAAAAAGAAAGAAAATTCCTGGTAGCAAATCAAGGACTTCCAATACAAAACGTTTTAGTAGCGGAAAAATATCCGTCCGTCTGACTGTCCTCTTCATATTTTCTACATTTTATAATGTAGAAGGTTTAAATTTATTATATAGCTTATTATGTGTATATCCTATTTTACTATTTAGTTTGGTTTTCATTGGCCCACTGAGTTACGGGGTTGGGAGATAGTGAACCTCTGGTCTATATGGTATAAAGGTAGGGAAAAAAAAAAAAAAGAGTAAAATTTGGTATGCAAATTCCTTTAAGTAAGATCTATATTATTATGAAATTTGGGCCAAATTGTCAGATTGAGCTGCTTGCTGGCTTCATGGAAGTCCAATTGGATATCTTGTAACAGCATGGCAGTTCATATTCGCGGTAACTCAATTGGTAAGAGCGGTGCTAGCGATAGGCATGGTCCCTAGTTCGAGTCCAGGTCGTGGAATTTTTCCTTCCCTTTTCGATTTGTTATTGTGATTTGTTTGAAGAAGTTTCTTCAGTTAATTTATTATCTTATGTTTTTTCTTATCATAGTCTTTTGCGAAAGGTTCTTTTGTATGTACTGTAAATGAGGTGAAGGCAGAAATAAAAGCCGAAACTAGAAGGGGCGTTCAAAAAGTGATTTATTTCTGTGAAAATCTCGAACATACAATTTTGTAACTCAGGCATCGCATTACTACAACTGCCAGTTCTACTGACTTTTTCAAAGTCATCCCCCCCCCCTCGGTACCATTCTTGGTCCTGCATACGTAACCATTTTTCCACAGCTCACACAATATCATTGGACCCGAATTGGATCCACGGAGCGCATTTTTAAAGGGCCAAACTTGAAGTCTGACGGTGCCAGGTCAGGAATATAGGGTGGGTGACGCAACACGGTGAAGCTTGTAATATACATCACTGACATCCGCCATTTTATAACACTGCTATCACTGCTTGTGGCAGAGCTTGCAACTTCCAACTACAGAGGCGGAAAGTTCAAACTAGGATTCCTTAAAATTTCAGCCGCGTAGCTTTGTTCGTGTCGTAGAAATAAACCATGATGCATTATTTTTTGAACGCTCCTTGTACTTGATTTATACCAAACAAGAAATTAATCCTCCCGAGGAAGGTATAGGAAAGTAGCGGAAGTCCTGAGATCATCTGTTTTTACTCTTTTATCTCATTTTTAACCCCCCGTTCCCAATTTTTTAAATCGAAAAATTGATTTTCTCGAACGTAGTATTTAGGAAGTGTAAAAGAGCTCTATCTTCTTCCGTTTCTCATCATTTCCGATCGAATGATATACCACATGCCATATGTTGCTATAGTTTTAAAGCCCAAGTAACTGCCACCCCAACAACTCCGACCCCATTGGGACAATTTGGCCCAAACTTCATAGTAATGTTGATCTTGCTTAGAGGAATCTGAATACCGAATTTCACTCCTTTATATGCATAAATACACGTAGACCTTTTGGTGCCCTCTAATTTCCACCCCCGAAACTCCGACCCCAGTGGGCTAATCAAAACCAAACTAAATAGTGAAGGCGCACATGCCCATGGTAACCTACATTTCGAATTTCAACCTTCTATCTCAAAAAATGCGGAAATTATGAAGGGGACGGATGGACGGACAGACGGATATTGTGAAACCAATAAGTACGCGTAGCTACTTAATAATGTTGTACTGTAAGGCCTCAATTTATTTCGTTAAAAAAAATAAGGCAAAGAGTCGTTCGTTGGAAAGTTCTGCGCCGAAATTCGATTAGGAATCAGGAAAAGCGAACGTCCACGTAAAGAGAAGCCAGAAATGAATTACCCTTGTTCAAACATTGCCGTCATCATCGTCATGGATACCTTCTCTTCTCTCGTGTTCTCTTTAATTTTTAAGTTTCTTTCTCTTGCACACCTCTCTTCAATAAACCCCAACTTTCTCGCTATTTTCTATCCACGTGTCATGGCTGTTGTTGTTGTTGTTTTGCTAGCGAGGCGCCCTTCCCTTTTTTTTGTCTCTCTCTCTCTCTCTCTTTTTTTTTCTATCGATCGGTTTCCTCGTCGAAGATCCCCTTTCGCGACTGACTTGATTGCAGGTCATCCGATCACCTGGATTTTCATTGGTCGTCGAGTCTTCGTCGACCGCCCTCGGCGGAATCGAAAGCGCCATTCTTTGAGTCGACATCTCGTCATCATCGTCATTATCATCATCGTCGCCGTCATCTTCGCAAAGGGGAAAGTTCCTCTTTAAGGTCTGCAAATCTTCTTCGTCGCCGATTGGGATTTGCAGGAGTACGCGGGCGAAGAAACCATTTTCTGCTCTTCTATTTTTCTCTCTATCTTTTATCGCTTTGAAACTGGGGTTTCCCGAATCGAAGTTATAGGAAAGGTCGACAAATATTGTTGGATGAATTAAGAAAAGTCGCGTTTATGATCTGGAAAAGAATGAATTTCTCTCTTGAGAAAAGGACTGAGTCTAATGTTTCAAATACGAATGAAATTAATAGTAGTATAGTCTTTGACCAGAAAAAAAAAAAAATCGACATATCCCGCATATACATTTCAATATGATCAAATTTTCACAGACGTACCTGTGCTTACGACAAATTGCTTTGGCCAACCAGATCTCCATATCTCTATCATTTGAGTTTATTATCGAAGATGTTCCATACCCTTTGGTGTTTCTCGACGTTTTGAACGATTTATCGTATAGCTTACCGCCTTTTCATATGAATTGGATGAACCACCGAAAGGCGTAATAAAAAAATAATTCCTAGATGCCTTGTCTAGCTATATCATTGGTTTCCAAACTTTTTGGACTCGCGAACCCCTTTCACAAAGATCTGAATTGCGCGAACCCCTGACTTATATACATTCACTCACCAAACGTCATGGCACACCCCTCCAATCAGGTTCCCTGTCCGTAATGAGACAGATCCCGCTGCTTCCATTCTCGGAATGCAGGTGCATAGGACTGTTAACATCACACAATCATTGTAAGTAAAACTAGCTGCAGAAATGGCAGCACGTCGATAGCTATCCGAGGATGATTGTTGGTGCCAGATGGATGGGTGCCTCAATTTCAGATGTAGCCAACACCCTGCAATTTTCCCGCACAAGTTGCAAGGGTCTATCGAGAGTACACCCCACGAGGGATTACAACCTCGTTGATGCCAGAGGTGTTCGCCGGGTCACCCGACTTGCAACTGCTGACCGAAGGGCGACAGCGGGCCAAATCACCATGCGGTATAATCAGGGACGTCCCACAACTGTGTCCGTGACGACAATTCGGCGAACTTTGGCAGCTGCAGGCTTTGGGAGCAGGAGTTCACGACGGGTGCCACTCTTGACAGCTTCACATCGTCAGCAACGCCTAGCCTGGGCCAACCGACATTGGACCGCTGAGGACTGGCGAAGGGTAACCTTCAAGGGTTGCCTGGCCCGACGAGTCACGGTTTCAGTTGTATCGGACCGATAGTCATGTCCGTGTCTGGCGCAGGCCACACGAAGCTATGGACCCCGCTTGTCAGGTGGGGACAACCTCAGGCAGTTGGAGGCTCTACACTGATCTGGGGTGTTTTTTCGTGGCATGCAATGGGTCCATTGGTGCATCTGACATCCACTCTGCGTGCTACTTCCTACGTCGATCTGCTTGGGGACCACCTGCATGCCTTCATGAACTGTTTTTACCCCGCGGGCGACGGCATCTTCCAGCAAGATAATGCGCCTCCACCCACGGCCCTTGTGACACGGCAGCAGCTGGAGGAACATGCTACCGATTTCACGACAATGATTTGTTCTCCACGTTCCCACTGAACATTTGTGGGAGGTCATCGAACGATCTGTCAGGTCGTGATCAACACAACTGGTAAATGCAGCATCGTTATGGAGTGCAGTGGAAGCGCATGGCTTGCAGTGCCTGTGGTTGTGTTCCGGGGACTGGTAGACTCTCTTCCACGGCGGGTCGCCGCCGTTATCCGGGCCAGAGCGGGCCCAACACGTTGTTAGGCAAGTGTGCCATGACTTTTGGTGAGTAAGTGTATTATATTATGCATATAATAGGCCGAACCTCGAAATCACCCATTTAGGCAAATTTTTGGCGAATCCCTCGAAAGATTTTGGAAACAGTGGCATATATGATAGATACATAATTGAACAATGCCATCTGAGGATTTTTTTCTAAGTTGGACCGAATTTCGGCAACAATGACTGCGCACTACCACACTTTTACCGAGACGTGGGTGGATGAGAATTCACCAAGTATATTGGATTGTATGAAGAGGTGAACTCTCCCTAAAGAATGCCGTGTATAAACTTTCTGGAAGAAATTGGACAAACATGACCAGCGCCATGTTTGATAGCTTCGATGTTTATAACCTTTTACTGGAACAAGTGAAATAAGGAGAAGGTGGGGTCTGAGAGCTACCTAGTGAAATTATTAACTAGTGGAAGAATGGAGCTACTTATTGGTTGGTTTATTAGGTTTATGGACACGTCAGCACCTAGGTCATATTTTCCCCTTTCACATGACAAATATCTTTACGCAATCCAGACAGTTCAACATGACTATTATTTTTTTACGCATTCCGGGGACAAACAAAAACATCCATGCCCACGATGGATTCGAAAACTGGAAAGTCGATAGTTGAACTTCAGAAAGTAGTTCACTGTTTAGTTTGGTTTCGATTGGCCCACTGAGGTCAGAGTTACAGGGGTGGGAGTTAAGAGGGGATCAACTGGTCTATGTGGTATGTAGGAATGTAAAGAAGTGAAATTTGGCACGCAGATTCCTTTAGGCAGGATCTACATGACTATGAAGTTTGGGCCTATTTTTCACAGTAGGATCAAAATGGTGAGGATAGCGGTCACGAGGTCTGTAGAGTTATTAATATTTTCAAATGGCAATATCTGTCATGTGGTATGTCATTCGATTTAGGAGCAACAAAAGAAAGTGGGACTGTTTTCTATTCTCTAAATGTACTGCATTCGAGAAAATCAAATTTTCGATTTAAAAAATGAGGGTTATAAAGTGAAGATAAAAGTGGTGAAAAAACAAGTAGTTGAAATCGGGGCATGCCCTCCTCGGGGATATTAACTTCTTGTTTAGTGATGATTTTGATGTTTGCTCTTCTGTTCTTCAATTGGTTTGCCAGTGTAATTTCATAATCCAAAATATGGAAATTTGTCAAAATCCGGATACTAAGTTGAGCATCATGTACGTATATATCAAAACCACGTGTGTCGCTTCTCCTTATAAAAGCACAAAGAAATAATGACAGAAAAACTGTAAAAAAAATTGTTCTGTTCAATCTTACGAAAAAAAAATAAGATTTGTTTTTCCTCTTTTATTTCGCAGCCCATTATTGCGTGTGCCAAAAAAATTCTGCTTTTTATTTTTTATCTTCTTCCCTTGACGTATCTTTTAAGGAGACGCCAGAAGAAGTGTGCTTTATAGTAAATCGCTGTTGACGATGATGGACCAATAGTACGAAGAGAAGAAGGGAAAGAAAAAAAGGTTTTTGTGAGTAGTGACAAGCCAGAAAAACATGAATTCCATTATGTTGCGAGTTTATTGCAGTCGTAAAAAACATTTTTATGAACGAGTATGTCAAGTTGGATTGTCAACCGTCGTCGTCATTTGGGGCCAATTGCTTAAGGGCTTCGGCGGACACTAGAATAAGAAGAAAAGAAAGAAAAAAAGAAAATTACACATGGCAAATTGGAAAATAGGACATTAGGTAACTTTTACATCAATTGAAGAGTCTATTTAGATGGTAATATTAAAGGAAAAAGAGGATTGCCTAAAGGGAGAAGAACGACTGTCTTCTGACCCGGTCGGCAACTGAAATGATCGACAAAGGGCGCCTAAAGGGTAGAAATCTTCAGTTGACCTAAGCACTTCAGTTGATTGAGGCGGTGAAATTCAATCGTCGACATTCCTCAGTTTTAAAGATTTAAAAGGAATAATTTCATTGAAACAAACAAATAGGTTTTAGTGCCTCGAATAGTTTATTTCCACAAATGCCCCACAAAGCGCATTTTAAAGGTTGGGTACATTTGTGGCTGATCCGAGAATGAGCAAAAGAAATGTCTTCTCTCCGAAGAAAGTCCACGACACATAGAATGTCCGAAATGCTAAAGTTCTTCCTGTACCTTCTATACAGGGCAGATACAAAAATGAAGCAACCGAAGCAGATATGTCAATTTTGATGAATCCAATGAATAGGAAGTTGTGGGTGACCTATCCCATGGTGCACTTATCATCCCTAATATGCAAATTCCTATCTTAAAAACCGTAACAGATACACAAAAAATTCCAATTGAAGACTTGTTCAGCATGAATTCCGAACAAAACAAAAAAAATTCCAAAATCCGATGATCACCAACAATGACATGTTGAATTTATTAGTTACCTCCCTCGACAAAGATATTTGAATGTTCAACATGCAAATCAAGAAATTACCAAAAATTACCATAATAACATTCATTTTCATGCGGAAAAGCAAATAAAAGGCAAAGGAAAAGCAATTATGATTAACTTTGAAGTAAAATTATTTATGCACTGTGGCTGTTTGTAAATTACAAATAATTGTCATTGTTGGTGATCCGTTCATCGGATTTTGAAAATTTTATTGTTTTTTTGTTTTGTTCGGAATTCCGTGCTGAACAAATCTTCAATTGGAATTTTTTTGTGTATCTGTGGCGGTTTTTAAGATAGGATTTGAATGTGTCCTAATTTGCATATTTGGGATGATGAAAAATGCACCGTGGGGTAGGTCACCCACAACTTTTTATTCATTGGATTCATCAAAATTGACATATCTGCTTTGGTTAAGAAAATAAAATTTTTGTATCCACCCTGTATAGGATGCAAAGACAGTCGTAAAGGGTTATTTATCAAGACAGAGAAGCAAATGTACGAGAATCAAAATCAGTGATTGGCAAAGGTATCTACAGTCTGGTCCCGCTCAGTGTTGCTAGTTTTTCTACTCAGTAAATCCCAAAACTCATGCACTAAGAAGCCCAAAAACCCAGGACCTTCATATCCTGATGATTTTAAGTTACTGCACATAATAAGCGAAATAATTCATAATAAAATATATTTTAATGCAACAACTCCAATGTACTGATTACTGAGCAGTGTTGCCAACTCAAAAAATTTCTCCCGCTAAAACCGAGCTAGAAACCACTGAATTCAATTTTAACAACAATACTAGGTAACCAATCTGTGGATATAGTAAGTATATCGAGAAATAAAACAAACTCTTTAACGAAAATAAAATTAAAAAGCAAAGACGAATACGAACGATTTTAATCATTCGGCAGAAAGAAATCCCGAAATATACGTATATCGAAAATTGAACCGAAGACAACCCATCATTACATTTTGATTGCACTTTAATGTAATCCACATCTGATTAGTGATGAATTACTGAAATTTAACCTTTATCAAGATTTAAAGTAATATTTTTATCAAGTTTTTGTATAGTATACTTTCGAACGGATCAAGGAGGTAGTTATTGTTTATTTGATAAACCAATTTCAAATCATTTTGAATAAAGTGGTGGCTGATTTGTCAATTGTTCCGTAATTCTTGTGCGCCATATGTTTCTTGAATCTTGTGATAAGAGGTCTTTTCGTCTGACCTCGATACTGTTTTGGGCATTGACTACATTGGATTTTGTACAGGTCGGATTTCTTTTCGTTGGGGATCCCATCTTTTGTATTGACGGGAAGTCTTGAAGAAAGGGAAAGATCGTGAAGATAGCATTTAAGTCTTTAGTAACACTGGTATTGTAGGTAACGACGATTTTTTTTTTTTTTTGGCGTCTTTTTTCTTCTTTGGTTCTCTTGAGGTTTTCAGATTCGAATTGTGTTTTCCAAATGTTCTTTTTCTTATGAAGTCCGCAATGGTATTCCGGGTATAACCATTCTTTTACGCGATATAAATAAGTTGGCTTATTTCTTTGTCGTAGTTCTCACTGCTTAGCGGGAGGTGTGAACTCGGTCAATCATATGCACAAAGGATTGATATCTTTTGTTTCCATGGGCGTCCAGAGTCGACGGGAAAGTAATTTAGCATATTTGATGGCTTCAGTGACGAGATCCAAGAAGAGAAGTTGGTAGTCATACGTGAATTTGATGGTGGGATAAAAACTACTGATGTGGTTAACGGAGTCTTCTATATGGCACAAGTCGAGATCGAAGATGGCAAATATGTCATCGACGTATCGATATTATATCTTGGAAAATAAAAACTGAAGCTATCAGTCTGGATTCAAATGTTCTCAGGAAAAGTTCGGCTAATGTCTGGCTAAAGCAGGAACTCGTCGGGTTCCAGCTGACATTTTGTAGAACTGATTCGGAAACATAAAAACATTGTTGTTTACACATAACCTAGTCAAAGACATGAATGAGTTCAGCAATGACGCTGCTTTCCATCGACATATTATTTGTTCAACATCTCGTGGTACCTGAAATATGCATTTCCAACCATGGGTTCCCTATCTCAAAATACTCAATTTATAATCCTCTACCTCTTCATAGAGTTTTGACCCTAAAGGTTTATCAACAGAAGTGTCGTTTGCGTTCGCCGGCTGACGAGACCTTCGGGTGCCGTGAAATGTCGCGAACAAGTCGATGGCGATGAAATGTGGAGTGGCTAATAAGGGCTTGTAATGGAGTTGGTGTGATGGGGGTAGAAATAGGATGGTTAAAGCCCCCCACCCTTTTTTTTTTATTCTGTCGACGGCAACGATCGGGACCGAGGAGGACGCCACCGACATTTGCGAATTGAGACGACGGCGGCAACAACCTTTTCCAATCCATTCTCGTTTCACCCATCGTTTCAAACGCACACCGAGTCCCCATTCTCTCTCTCTCTCTCTCTCTCTCGCTTTTCTTTCTTCCATTCTTTCCTTTTCCTTTTTATTTTTTTTCTCTCTTGACGTTGATAAGTAGAAAGATCTCGACGAACGCCAGCGTTCTTCCTTTTTTTTATCTTTTGTTTTCGCTGGCGGTTGGGGAAAGTAGAAAAAAAATTTTCTCCGAGACTCTGGAAGTAGAAGAAGAAGAATTAGGAAAAAAGACTAAAGAAAGAAGAAAGAAGGAAGGTGGGCTCTACGCTCTTGAGCCTCCGTTAAGGGAGGGAGACCGAGGAAAAGAAAGGAGCCAGTTCTCGTTCGCTTGTATTAAAAAAAACTAAAATAAAAATTAGAAGAAAAAAAGATTAGCCAAAAGAAGTTTAAAAAAAAAAGTTAAAGGGGGGGGGGGGGGGGGTAGAGAAAAAAGCGATAAATAAATAAAATAAAAAGCAGAGTTGAAAAAGAGGAGGAGGAGTAGGTTTTGAGGAGATTATGTTCACCGTCGATCGGATTCTTGTGATGTTTTCCCAAAGACGCTCTCCACTCGATTCTTCTTTTCTGGCAAACCAAAGCAGTTCTTTAATTATTTTTTATTATTCTTTTTTCTTTTAGTCGTTGATGCTTCAATTTCATTTTATTTCCTTTTGCCTTTGATAACGTGTTTCTGCCTTATTTTTTTCCCTTCCTTCTCAATGGAGCGGTCCTTCTTATTGAATTTCGTGGATTCCACATCGTGCGAGCACCACAGGCCATCGTTCTCTTAAAGATTTAAATCGTTTATGATATGAATGAAACTGTATATTATCGAACGTGCAAATTACTTTACAGAATGACCCTGGAATTCAATAGCGAGTTTGCGGTAGTAACTTTTTACTTATAATTCACGGCCTTATGGCTTTTAATTTTACTGGAAAAGTCATAAGCATAACGAAATCTACTTTCAAAGAGACGGCAATAATAATAAACCATTAAGGAATGACAAAACCAAGTATCGAAAGGCCAAACTAGTGGCCGTTAAATAAAGCATTTGAAGTAAATTTCCAAAATATTTGAGTCGTATTTGAAAACCTCAGAACATATTTTAGTGAATCAAATTCGACGGTCTTCGAACCTAGTAACCACTCTTATATACACTCACTCACCAAAAGTCATGGCACACCCCTCCAATCAGGTTCCCTGTCCGTAATGAGACAGATCCCGCTGCTTCCATTCTCGGAATGCAGGTGCACAGGACTCCTTGATATAACACAATCATTGTAAGCAAAACTAACTGCAGAAATGGTAGCACGCCGAAAGCTATCCGCATTTGTTGGTGCCAGACGGATGGGTGCCTCAATATCAGATGGAGCTAACACCCTGCAATTTTCCCGAATTACCGTTGCAAGGGTCTATCGAGAGTACAACCCATGTCGGACAGCGGACGGGCCATCCACGCCTCGTCTATACCAGAGGTGTTCGCCGGGTCGCCCGGCTTGCAATTACTGACAGCGGGCCAAATCACCGTGCGGTACAACCAGGGACGTCCCACAACTGTGTCCGTGACGACATTTCGGCGAACTTTGGCAGCTGCAGGCTTTGGGAGCAGGAGGCCACGACGGGTGCCACTCTTGACAGCTGTACATCGTCGGTAACGCTTAGCCTGGGCCAACCAACATCGACATTGGACCCTGGTCCGACGAATCCCATGGTCGTATCCGTGTCTGGCGCAGGCCACACGAAGCCATGGATCCCGCTTGTCAGGTGGGGACAACTTCAGGCAGGTGGAGGCTCCATACGGGTCTGGGGTGTTTTCTCGTGGCATGCAATGGGTCCATTGTTGCATCTGACACTCCTACGTCGATCTGCTTGGGGACCGCTTGCACCTCTTCACGCGGTCGGCGTGTTTTTACCCCGCGGGCGACGGCATCTTCCAGCAAGATAATGCGCCTCCACAACCGGCCCTTATGACACGGCAGTGGCTGGAGGAACATGCTACTGACTTCAGGACAATGATTTGGCCTCCACGTTCACCAGATTGCAATCCCATTGAACATTTGTGGGACGCCATCGAACGATCTGTCAGGTCGTCATCAACACAATTGATAAATGCAGCATCGTTATGGAGTGCAGTGGAGGTAGCTTGGCTTGCAGTGCCTGTAGATGTGTTCCGGGGACTGGTAGACTCTTTCACGATGGGTCGCCGCCGTTATCCGGGCCAGAGGGGGGCCAACACGTTATTAGGCATGTGTGCCGTGACTTTTGGTATTGCATAAAATTTTCCTAAATACAGGGTGAACACAAATGATTGAAGCAGTTTCATGATTTTACAAGTACTTAGAGCAACTCACAAAGTTTTTTTTGCCTTATTACGGGTGCTTTGTATGTATCGCTTCAAGTTTTTTGTTATACTATTACATACCATATCTTAGCATTGAAAATTTCCTATGGTACCATAAGGGTATCATTAGCGCTGGTACCACTGAGTCAAATTCGATCATCTTCAGACTTTATTTATCGATTGTCAAAACTAACTTTATATTCAATCATAGCTTTATTGTTTGATGTATTACTTGTTATATCTTCGTCTTAAAAATTTTAGGGGCTGTCATAAAGGTACAATTAGAGCACGTGTCATTTTATCGGCTTCGACCATCTTCGAACTGGTTCGTGCGCTGAACCAAATTTATCGACTGATGAAAGGAATACTTAATAACATTAAATTCGCTCATAGCTTCTCGTTAAGCTTTGTTTCATGTATTAATTACTCTAGCTTAGCATTGAAAATTTGATAGGGGTACTAGAATAATACCATTAGAGCACGTGCTAATGTATCAATTTCGATCATCTTCGACTGGCGAAAAAAGATTTTGAAAATCATACGCTTCGAGAAGATCGAGTTACAGACGGACAGACAGACACGTTTCCCCCTACTAATAGCAAAAAGCACCTTTTGGTACTTAATAAACAGCCATGTTGTTAGAGAACGTTCCTACAAAATTTCATTGAATTCCAATAAAACCTATAAAAACTGCTGCAGGTTTTTTAAGTTTAAATTTTG
Organism: Rhysida immarginata; assembly: GCA_023313115.1. Classification (NCBI taxonomy): domain Eukaryota; kingdom Metazoa; phylum Arthropoda; class Chilopoda; order Scolopendromorpha; family Scolopendridae; genus Rhysida; species Rhysida immarginata. Next base: position 986,397 of record JAHWFO010051976.1, on the reverse strand, counting down.
TCCATTTACTTTCCGGACACGGCTTAACGGCACTCCCACCCAGGGCCGAGTCAGGATTTTATTTCGGGAGGGGGTCAAGAGGGGCTGGCTCAATTCTGCTGGAGGGAGTTTTCAAGCAACAGACTTAGTTGGCAAGGTGGTCAATTTGGGGGGGGGGGGGGGGCTGCAGCCCTCTCAGCTCCTGCCCCTGCGTACGACCATTCTCCCACCTACAGGTTATATGCTTGACGGGCGTTCGATATAACGAGGTCGATGGAAACAATGAACAGGAGAGAGAGAGAGAGAGAGAAATAGGAGAGCGTTCATCTATTGTCATTCCGCTTTTAGTCAAGTGTCGTCGCTTTGTTTTGACAAAGCCAATAGCTCGGACTTTCCTGCACAAGAATCTCTCCAAATATATGCAAAAGGGAGTTTAGCGTTGAAAGTCCCCAAAAAAAGCCATTCAACGTGCAAATTAACGTAACTCTTTTTTTTTTTCAGCTCACTTGTCAGAGACGGACGCGGGAATGATAGACGGCAGGTGGAGTTATTCGACGTGGTAAGGAGTAGGGAATTGCAATCTGAAGCAATCTAGACCCGCGTTTGTCACGTGAGTCGAGTTTATCATTTTAGAAGGAGAAAAAACAAATGCCGAGTAGGACACGAGACGAGAAGAAAAGGAACAGTGGCCAAGAAGAAGAAAAAAACAAATTTCTTTTTTTTTCTTTTCTTTCTTTCAAGGTTTTTCGTTTTGGATTTCTTTTCCGTTCGACAGCTTCTTGGACGTGCTTGTCACGTGGAGTCATTGACGAATGTCTCGACGCCCCCTCGGGTGACGTGCACTCGAATACTAATAGGAAAGAATGAAGGCTTTCGAACGCTAATTAACAAATGAGCTCTTACCCCTCGCTCGCTGACCCAACACATTAACCCACTTACACGGAAGAATGTCAAGAGTAAATACGTCGCCTCAGCGATAAAGAAAATGGCATTCGATCTCCTCCATTAACGGGAGGGACACAAAGATAAAGAGCAGTTTGAAAATGATAGGAAATGATGTGGCAAGCAGAGAGTTGAGAAATCGTTGACAGAGCTGGAGAAGAAGGTGACTCGAACCCAGCCCATCATCCATGTGGTGGTTGAACCCACGACTAGCCTGGACATTTCCTGTTTTAATGGGTTTGTCGTCCCATTCCGTCGTCGTCATCGATTGTGGCTTTCTTCGTTTGCCAGTTTGGTTAGTTGGTGGAAACGAGCCACGCGTTTGGCTGCTTCCATGTAAAGTTAATGGAGTGCGCCAGACTCGTATATGTCTGTTTGAGGGATTTCGTTGTCTCGCGTTGTGCGGGCGTTCTGACAATGGGAAATGCCGACAACGAGATGTGGCGTTCCTTTGGGTCGTCGACACGGGGTTCGAGTGTTGAGTTGACAACGCCACTTTCATTGAAGATTATTAACTAGAAGTCACGTGACTCGACGTTACCTTAGATGCATATTTTATGTTGGAGAGAATTTGAGCAGACCATCTTAGAGAATTGAGCCATTCTTGACTCTTCACCTTCTCGGTCAATTCACGACCAGACTATCTACCGAAAATAACGTGATTTAGTTAGTTCGCGAGCAGTTGTAGCAAAATGGGGTGGTGCCCCAACCATAATTCCGTCGTCACTCAACAATGGCTCCAAAAATTGTTGCAACATGTTTCCTAACACCCTTGTCCTCGTTATCCCCAACCGCACATTCTTTCACATTATCAACAAATGAAATGGATTCTCTTATTCTACGTATATCACAAGCATGTACAAGGACTTTTATTTATCGAAAGATTAGCGCATTAATAACATGGTGGCATATTTAAAATTTTTTTTTAAATTCGAACCTTGAATGTGCGAAAAACGAAAATTTCGAACGCAATTTCCAGTAGCGGGGTATCCATCTTGGGTGAGGCCGTGACGTCAACGGAGGCATGGTCCTTGCTTCACAGTGTAAATCAGAGATCCTTCATCCTTACGAGATGCAACAATAAGCAAAATTTTCCATAATGGCGAAAATATTGAGAAAAAACATTCATATTACAAGAGAGCATTAGCATGTGTCGCCATCTTGTAATTAATGTATCCGAGAAAGAGTTCGTATAAATGCATCTTTTATTAAATAAACAGAAATGGACTCGTTTTGATCTCTTTCTTAATTTCTTTATTTCTGATTTATTTTAAATAATACATGTATAAAATATTTTATAGTTTTTATAACTATTATAAAATGACGTCATCAAGACCGACAGCGCCATCTGTCAAAACCTCGCAACTAAGATGCGCAGAAAAAAATCTGCGTGAATGACAAAATTTTGTTTATTGTCGTTATCCAACGAGATTAATATAATTCGAGTGGAAATAAAGGTATCATCAGCGCCACCTCTATGAAGTCGAAGTAACTAGCGTCAGCCATGACAGTTGAGGCATCGCCTACAATCTCTACGTATGCAAGCTGTAGCTAATAAGATGCATTTCCTTTTTTTGGATTTTATTCTAGCTGCTTCTTATTATTATTTAGCGATATAGTGACATTTACGAGGATGCTTTACGCTTGTTTGGCGTTCAGTTGTTCGAATAAGAGAGAAAAACAATCGGATATCACCTTTGACAAGTAATTAGACCTAGCCTTCTGGCTGCCTATGCCTGTATTCTGATTTCCTGATTAGATTAGCCGTTAATACTTAGGGAAAATAAAGATAAAACTTAACACATGTTAACGTGCTAGCACCATATATTTTCTGTATAATTTCTTATGCACACTCCGATTTATCCGTCGCTAAAAAGTCGGTTATCTGGACACGGTAAATTGACATCTTCAGCCAGGTTCTTTAGTGTAGCGGGCCGGATAACCAACGTTTAAGCGACAGATATGGTGCTAGTGCGTTAACATTTCTTTGTTTTATCTTTATTTTCCCTAAGTATTAACGAATCCTCAATCAGTATGAGCCTTGATATACTAAAATACACATATACCAATAGCATTTATACTCTTCTCACCCCGAGAGCAAAGCAAAATTTCGATTGTACATTTGTTTAAAAAGTGAATAGGTTGCCACTATATCATAACAAGAAATTAATTCTCCCGAGGAAGGTATAGGAAAGTAGCGAAACCCCTGAGAACATCTATTTTTACCCTTTTATTTCACGTTTTAATCTCCTCCCTCCTCACATTTTAAATAGAAAATTGATTTTCTCTTTCGTTTCTGATCATTTCCGATCGAATGATATATGTTGCCATAGTTCTAAAGACCAAGTAACTGCCATCCCCACAACTCCGGCTCCATTGGCACAATTTGGCCCAAACTTCATAGTAATGGAGATCTTACTTAGAGGAATCTGCATACCAAATTTCACTCCTTTATATGCATAAATACACGTAGACAAATAATTAAATATAAACATGATGTAAGACACGTAGACCTTTTGCTCCTCCCCTCTAATTTCCAACCCGGAAACTCCGACCCCAATGGGCCAATCAAAACCAAACTAAACAGTGAAGATGCACATGCCCATAGTAAGCTACATTCCGAATTTCAACCTTCTACCTCAAGAAATGTGGAAATAATGAAGGGGACGGACATTGTGAAACCAATAAGTAGCTCCATTCTTCCGCTAATTAATAATGTGAAATAAATAATTCCGAGAGCAGAATGTGCAGTACATTTCCCTTTAGAACCCAAAGGAATAATTATTTGAAGAGAAATAGGAAAGAAATTTTTTCTTTTTCATCAATAATTTGAACAGCTGAGGTATGGAGTAGGATAAAACCCTCCTATACCATTCATGAGTTATTCAATAATAATTATAATTATTTCCTCTTATTTCTGTATATAATATTGTAATAAATGGAATAAACGTCACAGAGAATTATTATTTTCCTTTTATATTCATTTCCTGCATACAACACCATGATAAATATGATTGTATTAAACCGAATGTTTATACTTCGTATTGTGACTTCGCATCATATTTCAAGTTTTTACCTCAACTGTCATGGCGGACATCACTTCAATTCGCTTCAAATATGGCGTCCTTATTTCCACTCTAATTACATTAATCTCGTTGTCGTTATCTCGTTAGGATTAAGGATCTCCGATATACACTGTGAAGCAAGGACCATGCCTCCGTAGGCGAGAAATCACATTAAGACATACATTGATTTAATTTTATGTCTCCATGCCTCCGTCGACGTCACGGCCTCGCCCAAGTTGGACACCCTGCTATTGGAAATTGCATTGTTCGGAACTTTCGTATTTCGAAAATAATGCGAAAGGAAAGAAGATAGGGTTATTTTATTTTATATTTTCTAAATACTATGTTCGAGAAAATCAATTTTTTGGTTAAAAAGTGCAGATAAAAGGGAAAATAGATGATCTCAGGGCTTCCGCTACTTTCCTATAACTTCCTCGGGAGGATTAATTTCTTGTTATTTTATTATTAATTTTATTATTTTAACTTTTTAAATTTTATTTAGTTAATTTTTACATTAAATTAGAAGTTATGATTATATTGCACGTTTCATTCACGTACTTCTTTTAATCCTTCCATTTAAAAAGATATTACCAACTTTTTGTTTGTAACGTTATAGATAATTACCACTTTTTGTTTTACTCAAAGAAGTAGGCCCATTTTCAAATTTTAAAAAATTAGGAGGCATTACTTTTCAGCATGCCCTCTCTTAGTTTACCGTATTTATTTATTTATTTATTTATTTATTTATTTATTTATTTGCAAATTTACATCCAACGTTGGACAAGTACAAAAGTAAGTTACATAGATTAAGATATAGCTTATTGAATCAAGTTAAAAACATGCAATTTATGGTTTGAACATGACTTCACCGTGCAATTTAGTCTCATTCCTAATATCGAATGGTAAATTATTCCAACAATCACAAGCACTATAAGGAAAATAAGATTGCAAACATTTTGAAAGCATAGTCTTTGGCCTAAGTTCATATCTTGGGTAGTTCGAGTATTAGACGAATTCAGTAAGCTATAGCTTAACATAATGGGTCGAGGGGTTGCTATCAGTAATCGCTCGATATATTTCCTTAAGACGAGCCATTTTAATTATAGAATACAAGGAAAGTATTTCATACATCTTTAAAATATCAGACATAGATGCATATTTAGAGAGTGCTAAGGCTGCGTATCACTCTGCTTGTTCCTTATTTATTAGAACGATTTTATGTCGACATCTTTACCTTACTTAAATTTCCCTAAGCGGTACCCTTCTTTTCACACCATCGAAGGCAATCCTGAATTCGTTAGTATTGCCATGAAAATTCACTTAAACTATCGAGATTGTTTTGTTTTTTTATTTCGCACCTGACAGAACAGCTGCTCCTAACCATTTAGCAGTGAACTCAAATTATCTCCCAAAGAAATTTTCGCCGCCACCGAAACTACGAGCCCTCCCAACAGCAGCTGGATAGAAGAACCATTTACATGGGGAAAAATGCCTGTGTCCGACAAGGAGAGAAAAGGATCCGTCGACGCTTGGCTATTGTGAAAAGAGCGGAAAAAGGGCGAACATCCTTGTCGCATGGCGTTGTGTTTAAACGCTATCGCCGTGCCATTGCACCCAACCCACGCACTGAGTGAATGATCGCCTTGTTGCCAGAAGTTGCGATGATTTCAGTGCGTGACGCTCTTTTTTTATTTATTTACCTTTTGAAAATTGTATTTTGTTAACAAAGAGGTGCCACGAAGGGCGAACACCCACGCGTAGGAGCGACTTTCTTCCTCGTCCAATCATTTCGGCCTTAAATCTCTTTATTATGAGCTACGGCCTTTTGTTTCCAGGATTCGTTTGCAGTTGTTTTGTGTTTTATTCCTTTCTCGCTTCATTTGTTTGGTCTTTTCTCCAGGTCCATGCGGTGGGAAGAGGAAGTAGAAAGGATTTTTCTATTTTTTTTTTATTTTAAATTTTAAACGAGGGAAGGTGTGCTAAGAGTTAAATAAATTCCGAAACAGGTGGTGGCTGACGAACGGCGGTCTCGTCCGTTTCCTGCTTCGGAGTGGAACAGGTGGCGACGAGGAAACGACAACGACGACGACACGAACGCTGGCCCTTTAAAAAGAAGAAACAAAAGAGACGTTGGGTGGGTTGTTTGTTTGTTGTTTTTTTTTTTTTTTGGCTTTTTGTCCTCTTCCTCCTGCGAAATCTCTTTATGTGCTCGTGCTGATGAAATTGCTTTAAGGACACCAAGTGGAGAGCTCATTCTTATTTCAAGAGCAATTAATCCTAGAACGGTTATGGGGAACAGCAACGTACGTGCGACGAGAAATAAACATTAAAATAAACGATGGAATGGAAGAGTAAACAACTGGCTTCTGCCTGTGTTGCTATTGACGACAGAGGCGTGGGAGGAAAACGCACGAGAAACGCTACAATTTGTAAAGCTCAGTTCAAGAGTCTAAAATGCCTTCTTTCAGTTTTATCCAAAATTACACAAAAGGGCACGTCTCCGTCCGAGGCGTTCGATATTATTAATAATAAAATAACAAGAAATTCATTTATTTCAAGCCACGAGTTCATTTATTTCTTATCCTTTTTATCCGTACTTTTTCACCTCATTTTTTAAAATCAAAAACTGATTTTCTCGAACATAGTATTTAGAAAATATAAGAGAGCTCTATCTTCTTCCGTTTCTCGTCATTTCCGAACGAATGACGTATCACATGCCAAATGTTGCAATTTGAAAACGTTAATAGTTCTAAAGACCACGTGACTGCTACCCCCACAATTCTGACCTTACTGGGACAATTTTGCCCAAACATGGTAATGGTAATGTAGATCTTGCCAAAAGAATCCGCATACGGAATTTCACTCTTTTACATATCTATATATATATAGTGAAACCGTAAGATTTAGAATCCTGAGTGGAATGATCGATTAACATAAAAGGGAAGTAATAAACTAAAACAAGGGAAGTTAATTCTCAGACTTGACTTAATATCCTACTTCCTCCGTTCAGGACCTATCACCCGTATTCCCCTTTTATTTGGTAATCGATCACCCGTACTCCCTCTCAGTGCTCTAGCCTTACGGTTTGACTATACTGTGTAGACCAATTGGTCCCCTTTTACTCCTACCCCGTAACTCCGATCCCAGTGGACCGATCAATAAACCAAACTAAAATAGTGAAGGAGAATATGCCGACGGTTAGCTATGTTCCGAATTTCAATCTTCTAAGTCAAAAAATATAGAAAATACGAGAAGAACAGACAGACGGACAGACATTGTAAAACCCATAAGTAGCTCCCATTTCTTGATAATACAGGGTGTTGCAGATAACTACAGGGCAGTATAACGGGAAGTCTACCCGCTCAATTGCAGGGGCCGGCTCGGTCGATTGGCAGACTGGAGGGAGATGAAGATGGCCTACAGCAGCCAGCAGTTTCCACAGTTGGGGAGGGGGGATGAACGTCAAAACAAGTTTAACAAATTAAAATTACCAAATTATCATTTGATGTCGAGACGACCTCTGCAATCGAGCGGGTAGGCTTCCCGTTATACTGCCCTGTAGTTATCTGCAGCACCCTATACATGTAGTAACAACAAGAAATTAATCTCCCGAGGAGGGTATAGGAAATTAGCGGAATCCTGAGTTCATCTATTTTTCCCTTTTTATCAGCATCTTTTAACCCCCATTATTTTTTTTTGTCAAAAACGGAGTTTCTCGCACGTAATATTTAGAAAATAGAAAACAGCTCTCTGCTCTGTTCTTTTGTTTCTCGTCATTTCCGAATGAATGACATATCACATGTCATATGTTGCCATTTCAAAACATTAATACAGAGTCGAGTCACATTATTTTGACCACTAGCTAATATCCCGAATAACCGCCTTTAGCGGCACGGACAGCACGTTGGCGTGAGTCAATAAGATTCTGGTAGGTTTCTACTGGTAGCTGTTGCCATGCAGACTGTAAAACATTCGATAGCTGCTGAAGGGTGCGCGGTGGTTGTTCCATAGCGCGCACATGACGATCGAGGTGATCCCAAAGGTTCTCGATTGGGTTGGGGTGTCAGGGTAGTACTTAAAACTCTTGGTCGTGTTCCTTAAACCAACCCCCCGAACAATTGCAGCCGTATGACACCTCGCATTGTCTTGCTGGAACATGCCATCCCCCTCTGGGAAGATAGTCGCCATGTATGGGTGTACTTGATCTGCAGTTTTGGATAAATAACCGAATCGGTTGAGAGTGCCTTCCACAGGTATCAGTGGGCCCAGACAATGCCATGAAAACACTCCCTGGATTCGTCCAAGAATGGTTGTTCTCGGAGGTTTCCCGCCAACGGCCGTCGCTTGTGTGGTGCAGAAATCGTGACTCACCGGAGAAGGCAACCTTTTTCCAGTGAGAAGTGGTCCAGTTTCTGAACTGTTGGGCAAATTGAAGCAGTTTTTGGCGATGAACCTTCGTCAGCGCTGTGCGGTGACCATTCGTATGCTGCGGAGGTGCATACGTAGCAGGGTCCTCTGTACTGTGGATTTAGAGACATGTCTGGTAGCACCCTCGTTGGTTTGAGCGGTCCACTGTAGCTCTTCGGTTGGCCTTCACACAACTTCGCAGTCGACGTTCACCTCTCTCATCAATGGCACGTGGTGCTCCACAGTTCCCATAACGATTCCATTTTCCCAGTCATGGTACACTTTAACGACAGGAGCACGAGAACAGTTCAAAAACTGCGCGGTTTCCGAAATACTGCCACCCTTGGCCCGAAAGCCGATTATCATCCCCTTTTCCAGATCTTCTTACCCATTGCAGCAATGAGTGATATATTTTTAACATAGTGGAAACCTGCCTTATATAGTCACCTAATCAATTCCCAACATGTGACATAGTTCCTCGGCTGGGCAAACCCCGAAGACAGTTTGCTAGTGACTGGTCATAATAATGTGACTCGACCCTGTAGTTCTAAAGACCGCGTGACTGCTACTCCCACAAGCCCGACCCCATTGAAACAATTTGGGTCTAAACTTCATAGTAATGTACTGACTACTTCACAGGGTCTCAATAATGAAAAAATGGAATAGAGTTTGAAGGAAGAATGGTTTTTATTTCAAATTTTCAGGATTTCTCGATTGAGAATAAAGGAAATGAAAAGATGAATTTCTCAAAATGTTGTTTGCCATTCGAGTTGCTGATTACGAAACGAAGTCTCTGCTCCAAGTTCTCGATAAGCGCTTGAGTTAGTCTAATGAAACCGACTTTATCACAATATTTGTTTTCGCTGTTTTTAACTTTTTTTTGTAGACTTTGAACTGATTTTTTGTATTCAAGAAATCGAAACCCCATGGTCAGGAATGTCTGGACGCATACCATTTGGTTATACTTTGACCAATAGCGTTTTAGAGACAGAGCTCTAAACACCTCCTGTTTAATTATAACCAGTATGTACTAACTCACTTTCTCTTAAGTCCTGGTTAAGGACTCGAACTGTGGGGTATTTAAGCTCCAAAAACCCCGATGTATATGTGAACGCAGTTTTTTAAATAAAATATTTATTAACAAATAAAATAATTGAGGATTCTCCCCCCACCTTTTTTTTATTATTTTTGTTGTTGTTGTTATGAAAATGAACGCGGGCGCACTTGTAGCCAGATTTCTTGCCATTCACGAGCCGAGTGGGTTGTCATGACGACAGAGACGTGTTTACATTGCATTTGAATTGAACTGTCTGACTTTTTTGTGCTTCTGTTTTGCTTTTCATGATTAAAACTATAGCCCTGTTCGGAAACTGAGCAATAATACAGCGCTCAAAAGAGACTCAACCCAAAAGCGTTCGTCGTCGATTTTTAGAGGGTGATCAGCGTGAAAGTATTGTCATTGGCTTTTGAGTAAGCGCTTAATTAATGAGCACAGTCTGTTTATTAGGAATTCAGGAAGAACAAAGAAAAGCATCTACAGATAAGTTACACCTGTATACAACTTAACCTGCCTAACCGAAATCTATCTAAACCTACCGAAACCTACTTGAATCTACCAAAACTTCCAAAACCTACCGAAACTCTCCAGAAAATACCTAAAGTACCAAAATCTACCAGAACCCATGAAAAACTACTGAAACCTACCAAAGCCTTCTGAAACCTATCGGGTCCAATAAAACCTGTATTAAAAAAAACAAAACGGGTCCAATATGCAATATGCTGCCTACTACTGTCGTCTCTTGCAACACCACCCTCGTACAACTTCAAGAAGAAAGCGACGGCACTTTCTGGACACGACCCCATCATCCTTGTGACAATGCGAGGCGTCACATTGCTAACGCTGGAAAGTATTAGATCATCCGCCATAGTCACCCGATATGAGTCCGTGCGATGACGATCTCGTCGCCAAAAGGAAGGGCCACTTAGAGGGAACCATTAGAACACAAAAACCGCGATTATCCATGCCATAGGGCGGTCACTTCGAGACGTCAACAGAGATGATATACGATGCCTGCTACAAGTGTGATTGCATAAGGTGGTTAACATGGGGAGGGGGGGCCCCCCCCAATGACACTGAAGAAATGTTAAGTGATTTTAACTTAAGAATAAAACCTTTTCAAAAGTATAGCACTGTTGCCATTACTTTTTATCCAACCCTTTGCGCTAATGGGTAATTTAACTATCATTAACATCAACAATTGAACGCCCAGTAAAAAAATTGCGTATGTTCCGGATACCATGCCAATTTTCAAATGTTCTGGATTTCTTTCAAATTATTTATTCTACGAAGGATGCTAAATTGTAGAGATTTTCTTCAGGCTGTTGAAATTTTCAACAGAGGATCATTCAGTTAGCTACTCAACAATGATGCAGGTCCTATGCCATTGGCTTATTGGATGTCCCTAGCTTAGCGATTTTCGACCAGTGTGCTCTGAGTGGATCTTAGGTGTGTCGCGAAAATTTTAATAAACATAAGAATAGAATTTTTTTAAATAACTTTAATTACAGGGTGATTATAAAGTCACTATACATTTTGGTGAAAACTCCATTTTATTGCAGCAATTGCAGTATGCATCAACCAGATATCATACCAGGATACATTCTTAGTAAATTTCAATGTGTCCCCCTTGCATATCCTGGCACAGCTCCCAGCGTTCCACCGTGGCCCGGAAAACATTGCGCAACATTGCGGTGTAATGTCCTCCATCGCGGCTGTAATCCGTTGTTTCAGCTGTGCAATGGTGCGTTATCCTGACGCAAAGAAATCCATGGGCGTCAAATCTGAGGACTGGAGCCCACAGTCTTGGCGAGCCCTGACCAATCCATCTGCCTGGGAATGCGTGATTCAGTTAGTCCCGAACGATGTTGGCCACATGGGATAGTACCCCATCCTGTTGGAACACAACGGTATCCTAAATCCTTCATCTCGCAATTGTGGCTCCAGGAATTGCTCCAACATGTCGAGGTAGTCCCCTCGGCATACATGAAGGATCTATAGACCTTTGACTGTGTAACTCCCATACACACATTCGCTTTGGGTGTGTTTGGATGTGCAAATAAATGAAATTCGTTAATGATTTCACCAAAATGTATAGTGACTTTATAATCACCCTGTATTATCTGTTTACTAAAAATTATGATAAATTGTTTTGTGTGTATTAAGAATTAAATCTTAAAAAGTATACTCTTTTACCTTTGATCATCATTTGTACCGCGGAAGTTTATGTTTAAAGTCTGTCTCACTATATGAAAAAAGCTGCACGGCAGTACGGGAAAGCCACGTTACCAATCGTCATCTCATTCAGATCGTAGCCCACGAGAAAGACAGACCGGGGCACTAAAAAGTCACAAGACCAAAGTAGATCGAGCGTACGGCACTAGATCCCGCTTTGGAAAGCGTTCGTACGTACCCTCTCCAAGAATCATTAATTTTTCTAGTCATGCCGTGACTTTTCTGCGCTCTTTTCCTGAACAAATATTTATGGAATGCCCACTGATACACCACCTGATTTGCATAGGCTCGAGCGCATTCCATTCTCGGGGAGGGTATTCAAAATCGGCTAAGTAGAAATGACCCTCCGTACATTCGAATCGTTAAAGATATTTCGTTGTGGATTTGAGATTTCCTTAAACTTTGTTCACAATTTGGTTAAGTTGCCCAAAGTTTGAGGCTTCTGTTGTTGCCTATATCATGTCCCCGTATGTGGTTAACTAATACCTCTTCGAATTACCTCTCCTATCCACATCCTTAAAGTAATATGTCATACTTTCAAGCACATGCTGTATTATACAATACACGCGCATTGTTCGAGTTTTATGCTCGTTTAATTATGGAGAAGGTAAAAAGAAGCGAGAGAAGGAAGGTTTGCTCGTGACTGGACCTTTAACTGGCGCGTGCAACAGGTCGAGAAACAGAAGGCGGGGGTCTCCGTGGCAACCAGAGAGAAAGAGCGCGCAGCGCGGAAGGAAAACTCGTTTTTGACGTTTCAATGGACACTAAATTATCGCTCTCCTCTGAGACGATGCTGCTGCTGGCTATTGTGTTGGGCGCTGATTTAAAACGAAAACCATCTTTCCTCCTACGCAGCAGAATGAAACACGATCGTGTGTACCTCACCCCCTCTAGTTTAACTAGCTACAAGTTAATTGATGACATTATTATTATTATTATTATTATTATTATTATTATCGTTTGTTTTGGCGCGTAATTTTTTGATGGCGCACATTAAGAGGACACGCTAAACAAAAAGTCGAATTTTGGGAAGATATTTGAGTTTGAACTTATGAAAAACTTGGACTGATGTTTTCCTAGAAACAAATTTTTTTGTACTACACTCTGCTTGAAGTAAATGCATTTTCAAACACTTGGACATTTTGTGTAATTAATCTCTTGGCGGGTTCGACTCTCGGTGAGAGCATAGATATTTGCGTTTGTCCCTTTATTAACAAGGCTTGGAAAGACCAGGTAATCCTCAATAGGCTGATCCCCTACTAGGCTACGCTTCAATAGATCCAATGGTTATTTAACATCCTCACTGAAAGGTAAAATAAAAAAAAATAAAAATAAAAAACGGAATAGAAAAGAGAGCGCATTAAATTTAGAGAGCTTCCTTTCACTTTTGAGGAAGAAGTGTTGAAAGAGCGGAAAAGGAGGCTCAACTTCACGACTGCGTTATTTATTTTCAGGATTTTTTTTTTGTGTGTGTCAGGAACGCGACGATATATTTTTGAAGGTTTTTTTTTTGTTTGTAGACGTTGTGGTTTATTAAGTTATACTTGATGCGCTTTTGTACAGTTCACTTTCAGCGTAGCTCCGAGCGCTCTGTTTACAACGCCATCTGCCGCTGAATCCTGTAAGCCCGTCAAGCCTTAACTATTTACAAAGCGCTGCGATGAGGTCATCGTCCGTTCGATTTGCTCCTGTGAAGTTGATTATCGAGTTATGGGGAGTGGCGTCCATTGTAATTTTACCGAAGCGTTCACACTTTGCCACGGAATAGCTTTTTATTTATTTTTTATTGTTTTCTAAGTTATGCGATTCTGTCGGGCTCCGTTGTAAAAGTCTCGTCCGGTGGGAGTCGTTTTCTTTTTTTATCCGCAAAATAACAAATATTTTGCGCAATCTCATAAACCGGCGTTCGGACGGGCGCCCTTTCCTGCAAAACACTGACTTTGATGAATTTTTGTTCAATTTCTGTAAACTCCAGTCCAGATAAATCATTTTGACTCGGGGAGGGTTTCTTATTGGCGTGCGTGGACTTCGTTGCGAGTTTCGTCGTTGGGAGTTGGCTGCGCCTTGGCCCCTGATCGATAAGCGATCAATACGCATCAATCGAAACGGCAATAATCGATCAAAACGAGAAGCCGAGCTTCAATCGAGAGCCGTCGTTGCCAAAAATGATTTCATAATATTAATCGGGGGGAATCTTTTCATCCGGCGGAATTAAAGCCAATGGAGCGCCGTCGAAAGAAAAAGGAAAACCGATTTCCCGCGTTTTCGAATCACGTGACGACCAGCTCTCTTCAAGGAAATGCACAGAGGAAGAAAGAAATTTTTTTGAAAAGATTTTTTTCTTCTTAAAAAAGGGAAGTTGTGGAGCATCGATGTGTTTTGGAGTTTCATCTTCTTTGTTTTAAATCGCTAAGAAACGAGGGAGTAACACAGCTGAGTGTTTTTATATTGGCGCTCTTTTTTTTTTTTTCTTTTTTTACACGAGAACTTAGCCGTACACGAAACGAGACAGTGTTGCGAGTACCTTATAACGCTATCTTGTGGTGACGAATTTAAGGATCCTGTTCGGCATAATTTTTTTCTTTCTAATTTTGAGCAGCCGATGTCTACTCGAAGCGTTATTTAAAGGGAAAGGGGCCACGAGTGACGTTCGTTGGGGAAAAGACTTTTTTTGGCGAGTTTCGCATTCTTTTTATAACCCTTCTTCGCTTCGTGCACTTAATATGCCTTCACTTATCCCTCTTCGTGAGTTTCATTTGAGACCGCAGTGCAGTTTTGTCTTGAGCGCTTAACGAGTCGCTCTCTCTGCTTCTTCTCTTAGTCCCTAGGTCGTTGCTCGCGGTGTCCAAACCATTTTTGTTTTTTTTTCTAAAAATGAGGAGGAAAAAGCAAATAAGAGGACTCGACTGTTTGATTAAACGAGAAGAGGCTCGACATGATTCGAAACAGCAATCCTGCTGAAATTGGCGTCGTAAACGCGAACGCGATTCGTAGATAGGCGGCCCTTCACTTCATCCGATGGGCCACTTATTCGATTGATCGGCTCGAGAATAGTCATTTTCTCCGAACAGCTCTTCTTCTCAACAGGTGGTGCTAAATTTCCCACGCACTCGTGAAACGTGCGGGGAAACTAAAAGAAAGTTCTTCCACATCGTCTTTATATTTAACAGATTGTTCTTCCCAGATCACATGGTTTTTTGTTGTTGTTGTTTTTTGTTTTTTGACATGTGATCTGGGAAACGCGACTGTTTGACGTATGACGCGACAGAAGAAACCCCTCTCTCTTTCATCATCTGATGCCAATCAGTAAATAAAATAAATAAATAAACCATTAAGGAATGACAACACCAAGTACAGAAAGGCTAATTTAGCCGCTGTCACTTAAGCATTTGAAATATAATAATTCCAAAATTTTTGAATCGTTTTTGAAAACATTAGAACAGGTACCACTGAATCAAATTCGATCAACTAAGAACTTAGTAACTGTTCTTATTTATTCATTCATGATACGTCGTTACGAGTTGTTTGATATATTACATGCCATATCATAGTATTGAAAATATATCAAACAGCTCATAACGACGTGTCATAATTAATACAGAGTGTTTCTGAACGGTCGGTACAAAATTCTAGGGACCAAACCAAGCAGAAATATCAAATGGTCTGAACGGGATCGAAAACGCTTCTTTCTGGAGTTCTAATGGCTTGAAGGTGTCTTGTAGTAGACAGAAGAATTACGACAGTGCAATGTGCTGGTGAAACCAATACAACACTGAGAGAAAGGACTGGTTCCTCGGTCGCCTTTCCAATCTTTCTCAATTGTCTGCTAACTCTCCATTATGTCCAGTTACTGATCATTTTAAAAAGATTTTCAAGAAATCAAGTACTAAGAACTATGGATTCTAAGAAAACCCCGTAAAAAAGAACGTCCGTAAAGTCGACAGAATTTACACCCCTTCTGCGTACAATGATCTGATTTCCGAGGCACGACAAAAAAAAAAAAAAACCGTTCACTGTTAAATCAGTCAACCATCAATTACAAGACAAGACGACAACAGGAATTCTATGCATTGTCACAAATTGAACCTTATTTTTAAAGCACAAAATTTGCCTTATATTATTGGTCATGAGATATATATTGTTGATCCCTGCAAAGTGTTTTGAATTGCGTGTTGATACATGTTGTTGCACAAACTTTGCCTCACATTGTTGGTCATGAGATATTTCTTGTTAATATGCTTGCTATCATTATGAATATCGATTTATTATCGATAATTATTATTTTCTCAAAATCTGAGGTATACAGTGACCTTCCTCATGCTTTGAAGGTCAAGTATGCAAAATTTCATCAAGATCGGAATAAAACTGTAGACTTGTATAAGAAACAAACAAATAAACAACCCACAAACATTCTTCTTTATACAGAGTGAGTCTGAAACCCTGTCACAGTCTTTTAGAGGAGATAGTAGGATGATTGTAAGTAAAAAAGTTCATTTAAGAATAAATCATAAGATGTTCAGTGAGTGTTTTATCATACGCCATACCTCAGCTGTTCAAATTAATGATGAACATGGGTTCGAATTTGAACGATAACCGAGGTATGAACAGAAATAAAAATGCCGCCACTAAGATCAACAAGTTAATAACTCAGGTTCTATAGCACCTAGGATAATGAAGTTTGGAGGAATAATAGGGTACATACAATTGTGTATACCGTTAAAA